>JARQWA010000077.1:0-126810 GCA_030294605.1 Ambrosiella beaveri
TGGCCCCCCCCCCCCCCCTCCTCATGTCACACTTTCATTTTGCTCGCTTAACTCTTGACTAGAGACAAGGCCAGCGATCATTCGGGTTGAGTATGATACCATACTGGATTAATTTTTATCAATATCTCGGTCAATGTATGAATCCGAACATTCAATTATTCTTTGTTAGCCATGGTCACTCCATTAGCAATGTGTATACTAAATATTTATGAGCATATAAATTTAGGCGATGCTACGTAGCCACCTTGCCTCAGTCAATCTATTTGCTTCACTCGGGATATCTTTGCCGTATCGACCATGATGTCGTCATCAACCACAACTGCCCTTGAGGCGGTTTGTACATAAATTTTCGTAATCCTGGTTGATGTGCTCCCAATCGATACCATGCTGACTCCATACCGCCCATAGTCTCTGCCCCCGAATTATGTCATCAGTGAAGCCACCGTAGCGTCAGCCCAAATGCCGAAAAAAGTCACCTCGGGCAATTCTGCATGGCAAATTTTGGTCGTCAAAATGTAGGTATCTGATACTGATCCAAGCTTTCATTGTCTGTTGGTAAATTCATGCTAAATCAACTCTACATTCTTATATGTTTGCAGTACCAGAAATGGTCATCGCCCTTTTGGGACGATAAATGCCATTCTTTTTTCTCAATTCAGGCCCTCGTAAGCCTAGTCTCCAGACATTGGATAAGATCCAAGCTCCGTTTTCTCCGTCTCCCCTCCGTAAACCGCCTCTATCAAACTACTGAGCGGAGCGGAACGCCCGAATGGGAAATGTCCACCCTAGTCGGAGCCCGGTCCACAATTTCATCATCCTGTCGTCAATCGGCTTTCATACACTTTGTCTGACTCTACTTTTGCATTTGGTATCCTTTCGTATGGGCAACTGGGCATGGCTTGGACTAGTTCAGCCAGTCTTCGTCTCGTCATTGGCGAGCCCAATGTCTCACTATGGTGATCATCCCCATAGTAATTTTTCGCTTGTCTTCCTGTCATGATCATCATGCTCGTTATGCTTCATATACTGTCCGCTTAGAGCAGAGCTTGACAGGGCACAATTGGATGGCTTTGGTCAAAGAATCACGCTAGAAAGGACATGGAATATGTTGACTTGATAGGGAACCCATGCTAGATCTGATAATTGACTCACAAGCGTGTTGGCAAGTTCTCTGTTGTTTGTACTGTCTTCCACTGGCCGGCAAATCTAAAGCACCCCTATTATCTAAGCCTACCAGGTTTTCTTTAATGCTGAATTGCCACTACAGCGGCATTAGTTTGTCGCCCTGAAATTTCTGAATCGCAACACAGCCTTAATGAATTACTATGCATACAGACTGGGCTCAGTTCAACTTAGAGTTCGGAAGAAAGTGATGTCAGAATCCCACATTTATTTTAGCTGCAGGTTTTCCCGGTTCTGACGTCATTGGGCGCCCAGTAGTCAAAAAGAAAGCCAACACAGCTTCACTAAAGTATGGCTTATCCTGGGCAAAACTTGTTGCCCAAAGTCAAAACAAGACATGATGTATGTGAAGTTGACAACATCCAACATGATGTCATACTCGTTTATCATAAATAGAGCTCTCATAATATCAAGTATCAACTTCGGTCCTGATGTCATTTTTTCCAGTACAGATGATTATGTTGGTTACGTATGTCCATATTTAACCCTACCACAGTTCTTACTAACAATATTTTCAAGGGTTACACATGTAATATCAGCCACACGAACGCCACACAACGCGGCGCCGGTTAGTTGGGCCACCACCCGATCTGGGGGGACAAAGGTGTAAGGCTGATCGGTGCCTTCAGAGGAACGAAACCTTATTAATCGCAAGGACATCATCGACTTACATGACAACGTCGACAGCATTATGTCACAACTCATATATCCAAAATATTTTTCCATCATATATAATCAGTTTTGAGCCTATGGTACTTGTGTTTGGTATAAAAAGACGCGTCAAAGTCACGCGATTAAAATCATATAAATCTTGTGCAGTGCATCCCAAAAGCAAAAAACCAATTCAAGTTGGCGCAAACTTGATTTTGCGATCATATGAACATGTTAAAGATATTCAAACTTGCATCCAAAATCACTGCTTAGCTGTATCACGACCCCATTTCTGACTACCGACATGGAAAGCAGGGTCTTTTTTCGGCGGATAAACCTCGATTGAACACCCTTACAGTCCGACGGACGACTCTCCACCAATCAAATATTTCTATCCGAAGCGATATATCACGTGAAAGGACCCACTTCTAGCTCCTGTAGACGACCAGTGAACTAGCGACACGCGCTTTGCCCAGCCCAGTTCTCTGCCTACAAGGTGTGAAATCATATTTGCAATTGAAGAATATAGCTTTGCGGTTCACTTTCGCACAGAAATTGGCCCTTGACCTATCCATTCTATTCACAGAGCCCCAAATACTCAAGTCTGTCGACTTAGTGTTGGCCACTTCATTTATCTTTTGACTTCTTTATGCTCGCTTGTGTGAATCCTACTATTCACATGCTCGTGGAAGCTTAGCTCCTTTGATCATCCGCTTTGTACATTATACTCGGCTCTTATATACCAGTCGGCAACATTTCACCACTGCAGTGTCCGGCCTGTCCCGGATACCCTGTGCATTGTGTTTTCTTCCATTTAACATTTCCACCTACTTGACTTACGACAACATCCTGACTGTACGTTATAATACCTATCTGCTACCTGCTTCATTCTGTATTATGGAATAGTTGTCATGTTGATGAATGCTTGCCAAGTTTGCTATCGATTTTAAGACACCTTCATTTTTGACCCCACCATACAATCCGTTCATACCGACAATACCCATGCTTGTAACCGACGATGATACTTACGTTTATTTCGAGATAGTTCACCCCTCTTCATACCGTCTCACCCACTCACTCTCCCCTAACTTTCCACACGATATATCTTGACCAGTCGATCTGATGCCTGCGTCTCACTGTTGATTGACATTGTCGCAATCCACGGTCGATTTCACCGCACTGCCATCTAGCTGTGCCAAGCTAGACCCACCGTCTTGTTATTGGCTGTCAAATCATGCACAACAGCAAGCGCAAATTTGAGGAATTCGACCCGAACGCGTCGGACCCTGAAGACGATAACTTTGACCCCTCCGCACTGGATAGTAGCCCCCGACGAAGCAAGAAGAATCGCAAAAGCAGAAACAAGAAACAATCACGGTCTAAACGTGCCAGAAGTGGGTACAGAGGTTCAGACATCGAAGACGATTCTGAAGACGATTCAGACAGTGATTCCGAGGCCGATTTTGAGTCAGAAGAATCTGAATCTGAGGAAGAAGGTCCACTCAACAAAGCTGGTCGTCGTACACGCAAAGCCGCTGCTGGTGCTAACGAGAAACACGCCTGGGTTGAGAGCAGTGAATCCGACGAGGACGATTTTGAAGAAAGTGAAGCAGATCTAGTTGAAGCAGAGCCCGTCACAGAAGATCAGGAGTCTGCTATCTCCAAGAAGGAGAAGGTTGATTCAGCCAACGTTTCCACTGCGACCAAGCGAGTCAAGCAGTCCCTCATTGTACACCTGAGTGTCGAGCCAGAGAAACTTGCCCGCATCCTCGAACTTTTGTCAAGGCGGTCATCAAGGTCTCATACTCTTGATACCAAAGAAGAACTAGCGTCTACTACCAGTCATTCTACCCCCAGTTCAGAAGACATAGCAGAGGATATGGTACGCTCAACTAGAGCTTCTCGTGGTACCAAGGGGGTTCCGAATTACAAGGAAATCATCCCTGATAGTGATCCAGTTTTTGACGGTGGGGGTGGCGATGATGAAGATGACGTTACCATCGGCGCTAAAGTGGGACCGGATACATCTGATACCAAGGGGTCCAAGACAGCAGTCGAAGAAGATGACGACGATGACATGCCAATAACACGTCGCACACGCACCCGTCGTCATCAGCGACAGCGGAATTACGACGATGACGCCGGTGAATTTGAATCTCATCCGGAACGCAGTGGCCGATCCCGCCGCTTAACTCGTAGATCAAAAAAGAAGACAGACGCTAGTAGCGACTTCGAACCTAATGATCAAGAGTCAGAAGAGAATTCGGATAATGAAAAGAATAGCGACAAGAGTGACTCTGAAGAAGATGCAGAAGATTCTTCTGAGCCGAAAGGTCGAGATCGTACTGCCAAGAAAACTTCCAAGTCGAAATCCGACGAATCAGCAGATGAGGAAGAACTAGATCAAGACGAGCTGGCAGAGGAACTTCATGAGCTCACTAAAGGTCAGCGTTCTTCTCGCCGTCGTCGACAACGTTCTCCCTCAATCATCTACGAAGAACCTGCTAAACGTCGGAGGGCTGCTGCCAAACCTGCTGGCGCATATTTCATGGCGCCACTTAATACTGTTGCCATTGAAGAAGATGAAGCGGATGATCCGGCTCCAGCCCCTGCTCGGCGTAGAGGAGGTCGTGGTGGTGCCAATTCTGTCTGGGAGCGGCCACTAAACTCTACCTACGGTCCTTTCGGCGGCGCGACTGCCAGTGGTTCTCTTCTCGGTGGGCCTTGGGGTACTGGTGCCGCCGGCGGGGTGGACTCTGATAGCAGCGATGATGAGATGGGCCAACGTTCAAATACTGCTGGTAACGTTGGTGCGGCATCAGGCCAAGCTGGTGGTCTTCTTGGTGGGGTTGCGGGAGGTATGGATGGCAACGCACCTAATGTCGGTAAGATCAAGAGTCACAAGGCGCTTGCTGATGCAGATCCCCTTGGTGTTGACATGAGCGTTGACTTCAGCAAAGTCGGTGGTCTTGATGACCATATTGACAAGTTGAAGGAAATGGTTCAGTTGCCTCTGTTGTATCCTGAACTTTTCCAGCGCTTTAATGTCACTCCTCCCCGAGGTGTCCTGTTCCATGGTCCTCCAGGTACGGGTAAGACGCTTCTTGCCCGTGCCCTTGCCAACTCAGTGACTTCAGGAGGCAAGAAGATCTCCTTCTACATGCGAAAGGGTGCCGATGCTTTGTCTAAATGGGTGGGTGAAGCCGAGAAGCAGCTGCGTCTACTTTTCGAAGAAGCCCGTCGAACCCAACCTAGTATAATCTTCTTTGATGAAATTGACGGGTTGGCTCCTGTGCGTTCTAGCAAGCAGGAGCAGATTCATGCGTCTATCGTCTCCACACTTTTGGCGTTGATGGATGGCATGGATGGCCGTGGCCAAGTCATCGTGATTGGTGCAACCAACAGGCCCGACAATATTGATCCCGCTCTGCGTCGTCCTGGCCGTTTCGACCGCGAGTTCTACTTTTCTCTTCCTGACCTGGCTGCGAGAAGATCTATCCTGAGCATTCACACTCGAAATTGGGGTCTTTCTGACCAATTTCTAGACAAGCTTGCCGACAGCACCAAGGGTTACGGTGGTGCGGATCTTCGTGCGTTATGCACGGAAGCTGCCCTCAATTCTATCCAGAGAGCCTATCCCCAGATTTATGGCTCAAAGGAAAAGCTGGTAGTTGATCCCTCTAAAATCAATGTGCATGCCTCGGATTTTATGATCTCTATCAAGAACATGATCCCGTCATCACAAAGATCTGCCTCGTCGGCGGCCACTCCCTTGCCGCCTTCCATGGAGCCTTTACTTTCTGAGCAACTTGCTGTTATTCGGAGTGCTTTGGATTCTACTTTCCCCCGGAAGAAGAAGACCACGGCCCTGGAAGAGGCCATGTACGAACAACCAGACGATGGTGATCACGGCTTTGGTCGTGAGACACTCAATCAGGAGTTTGAGCGTTCTCGTGTTTTCCGTCCTCGCCTTCTCATACACGGCGAACCTGGTATGGGCCAGATGTATCTGGCTCAAGCTCTGATGCATTACCTGGAAGGTGTACATATCCAGACTTTTGATCTGCCATCATTATTGGCCGATGGTCGTAGCATAGACCAGGTAGTTGTATCACAGTTTACCGAAATCCGGAGACATAAACCTAGTGTGATCTTTATTCCCAACATCGACGTTTGGTATGCTACTCTCGAAAGTAGTCTGACATATGTCACCTTCAGATCAATGCTTAGGGCCATTCCTGCATCTGAACCTGTTCTTGTGCTTGCCACTGCGGATTGCCCCCAGAACGAGTTGCCACCCGCGTTTATTCGTGATATCTTTGGATTCGCCAAAAGGAATCTTATTGGTATTGAGAAACCAACCAAAGAAAGACGCCACACGTACTTTGAGAAGGTTGCATCTTTGGTTAGGAAAGAACCTCCAGAGTTCCCCAACCAAGAGAACCGACCGAAGCGTAAATTGGAAGAGCTCCCTGTTGCACCACCACCACCCCCGCGTGAACCATCAAAGGAGGAAATCAAGGCGTTGCTCAAACGTGATCGTCAACTTCTGAACCAACTCAAGGTCCTGCTACAGCCTATCATGGACCAGATCAACCGGCGGTATAGAAAGTTCAGAACCCCCGTTATCCCGTTCTCTCACTTAGAGCATCTGTACAATCAAAACAACCCTGGATACGTTGTTCAAGATGAGTCCTTGATGACTCCTGAACAACTGCGCTACAAGATTGTCAAGGACAAGTATGGGGTTGATGTTCTCTTTGATAATGATTCTCAGAAGATTTACTACAATCTTGAGACGACCACAATCGAGGAAAGATTGTCGAACGGCTTCTACGCTCGCCCCAAGGACTTCTTATTTGATATCCGTACGCTTGCTAAGGATTCTCGAAACATTGGCGACAAGGAACGGACTTTGAAGGCAAACGAACTTGTCAGCAATGTGGAGGTTGACGTTGCCAGTATTGAGAGTACCAGCCAGGTTGATTGGGAGGCGCTGTACCAGAGACAACTAGCTCGTGCTCGTGAAGCCGAGGAGAAGATGCGAAAGAAGCGGGAAGCTCAAAAGAGTAAAGCTATGGGCAACACTCCCTTCGCGAACCCTGAAGATAGTGACTCAAACGGGCCGGTTAGACTAGGTGAACAAATCCCCGGTGGCAGAACAAACGCTGTCTTTCAAGTTATTGATCTTCCTGGGCCAGTTTCCAATGCCACTTCCAGTCTGACAACTCTGGAAGAGGACACCCTGATGACTGGCATGGAGGATAGCTCAGCAAACCTTTCGGCAATGCCACCTAGCGTGTCTTCACACATGAAGAGTCTTCCCTTGTCACAGAAGTCCGCTGTGACATCGGTACCACCTGGAGTCTCTGTGTCTGACTTCGCCAGTGATGCTTCCGTCACCAAGTCTTCGCTATCTAAACCATCAACTCTGTCTGTCTCTGAATCCCACGTCAACAGGGTTAATATGGAAGATGACCACTCTTTACTCGATACTCAGAGCAACAATTCCATGCTACAGAAATCCATCATTGGTAACAATACCTCCCTTATGAGCTCAAGCGCTATTGCTGGCCGGGAATCTACTGGAAGTGCTCACCTTAGTATTGGGAACTCTACTATCATGTCAGAGAGAGCCGTCCCTGTTTCCCAGACCCAGATTGATGATTTCCTCGATCAGATGACCAAGCAGACCAGTGGTTGCACTATCGAACAGTTGGTGCAAATTGGTCGTGAGCTGATGGATGAGGTTTGGCGATCCAGAGGCGAGTGGAACCGCGTTAAGGTCCTGGAAGATTTGACTGATGTCTTTAATGCGGTCATTGGCGATATTCAGCATATGCAGGGTGCCTTGTTAGAAAGTCAGCGGAGGGAGTGAGCATGTTAAAGAATGATTGGTGCTATTGAGTTCCTTTGGCCTGGGTTGTCCTTGTGTAGTTATGTGTTGCATATATTACCTTTGTCTTTTTTTATTCTGTTTGGGTCGTGTGGGTTTGAGAAGCATTATATGGATTTGATTACCTTTTTGTCAATTTTGCTTTTCAAATTACATTGAATAATATTACATTAGCAGCAGCAAAAAAGTCCGGTCAGATATATTCCTGATGTCGAGTGACTTCTAATAGAAGAAGAATGTTGACAAGAACGAGATTCGAACTCGCGCGGATTCCTCCACTGCGAGGTTCCTTAATAGAGACCTTGACACTGCGCCTTAGACCGCTCAGCCATCTTGCCATTGGCCATCGTAAGATAAGCACGCTTTAGGAACTATAGCGTTTATCGCTATTATGCTCCTATTCACTCTAAATCTCTATAAATGACCTTGAAATATCAATCCGCGTGCTTTTCCATTATTGACAGCCCTTTATCAACGTCTCATAGAGACTCGAACATTATTATCATCAGCGGTATGTTCAGGTTTCTTTCTTCTAGGAAATTTTCCAGTGGAGCAATCATCGCGAGTTCGAATCTCGTTCTTGTCAACATTATTTTTTTTCAACATTAGGCTAACAAATAGTTGACTTAATGTCTTTTTCGCCAAGGGTCAATGTTTAACATGTGATGGACGGAATGTGACAAAAGGGTTTGATCGGACTACAGTTTGGGGTAGACCGACATGGATTGGTTACTTCGGACTAGCTAAGGCCGGTAGGCCGGAGAATATTAAAAACAACTACGAAGGTCATGATATATAGACCCTATAAACCTTATAATACAACAAATCCATCAATGAAAAATGGCGCCTAAGAAGATTATAGCTCATATCGATGTTGGTAAGTGAATCTCTACCAACCCAACACTATTGATAATTAGTGATTGTGTGCTAAACATGATACGGCATCTATATACAGCTATTTCTTCTTCACGGAGATTAAAAAGTTAATCCCTCAACTTCATGATCATAGAGTGGAGGTAGAGTAGGTCATGTGAACAGACAGCTGATCAGAGCAGACTCTAACATACGACAGGTTCATCCCATTCTTCCTCAGAGATGTCATGCTCGCATGCAGTAAACGTTTCCTTTCCTGGCCGCCTGTCCACTTGGCTTATCATGCTGACATGATTTCCAGACAATTCACCTTCCTGGTACAGCAAACAGAAAGGAGCCTGGCTCCAAAAAGATACGGCCCGGTCCGCCGCTCGTCTTGGCCTAACATTTGGCATGCCTTCAGACTTCACGGAACGTGTAAATGACATTGATGTCCTCCGTGCTCTCACAATTATCAGACATACAATCCGGAAGTTCTGTTTGCCGCTTTTATTCAGTTGTTTCATGACTTTTGGACTCAACCGCATGTAAATCTCAATGATCGGGCTGAGCTCAGGATGTCTCTGTCGGTAGTTGAGCATCTCTGCGAGTCGGATGTGGCGAGTATTTTGGAACACCTCAATGATGATAGGGTGAGCAAGCAAGTTGAAAGTGTAACGAGTCCGGCCGTAAGTCAAGGTGCTTTTGGGGCTCCGTGGATCGCGGCCAACAACGGCAAAGAAGAAGAAACCTTCGGCAGTGATCGGTTTCATCTCTTCCGGTTCCTAGAAATCCCGTTCACGGAAGTCACATTGACGTCTGCCCCTAAGTTATAGTTTGAGGTTCAAGTATTAAACTAATCGAAGTAACAGCTTTGGATATCTATTGGTAGCCATAATATACAGCACATGCCTCTTTGCGGCATGATATCTAATAGTAAATTCAATAAAACACAAACACCTACACTCTCTGCTCCTGAGCCCTGGCAGCCATCCGCGCCTTCCTCGCACCTTCCTCCCGCTTCGCCTCCGTTCTCACCAAGAAATCCTGCCTGTCCGCAAAAGACCCCTTTGACTTGCCCGCCAACTCCAACTCGTCCTTGAGCCCCTCTTTGTCGACAAAGCCTGCCCAATCCATACGACTCTTTTCCACCGTGTTGAGTTTCTTCACCTTTGATTGGGCTTTGGCATCTTCTCTGGCCTGCATGCGGAGGGCGATGCCAAGTTGGAGGTCAGAGCGCCGGGTGACCGATTCAATGGGGGGTTCGAAGCGGGAGCGGAAGGCTTTTCTTGGAGCACGTTCGGGGGCATCAGGGGTTTTATCAGAAGTATCGATTCCAGACTCGGCAAGGACAGCATTAATATCTTCGGGTGTAAGGGATGAGAGGTATAGTTGGGCTTCAGCTGAGAATCTGGGTACACGCTTTTCTTCTGTGTGGATTTTGCCTGCAAAGTTGTATTTTCGCTTGATGAGGATCGTTTCGAGGTCTGTAGATTTTGCGTCGGATGTAGTGGGCGCTGGTGTTGCAGTCATAGATGCTTGAGGTTTTTTGTTGGTATTTGCAGATCCGGTGGGATCGATACTTGTGGTGGTGGTTGTACCAAAGTTACCCGCCATCATATTATTGAAGATGGCGTCAACGTCGATTGTTACGGGACCTAACGGTCTGTTGACTCGTCGCTCCTCTTTTCTATGGCGATGTTCAAGTAGTTAGAAATATGACGTTTCTCGGAAGTAAAGGTATAGATTCACTAACTCTGCTGCTCGTTGAGCTCTGGTTTTGATCAACCCACCCTCACCACCCTCCTCATCCACGATCTCTTTCTTCTTCCGCTTCTTGGCTCCTTTCTGTATTATAGCTTCATCACCAGAATTCTCGAACCCTTCATCAATATCATCACCTTGTGAAGCGGCTTTCCGTTTTGGGGCGATTTGGGGTACATCGGATCCATTGGCCTCGCCTTCGTCTTCAGATATACTCTCGGAGGCGACATCATCGCCGGCTTGGTCTGGCGCAAAGTCTAAGTCCGCTTCCTCGTCATAGTCCTCATCGATAAGGACGTTATCTAGTGATGGCGATGGTGGCATAATCGCTTTTTTTTTGTCAAAAATTTGAACTAGAAGGTGCGAATTTTAAGACCCCTCTCGAAGTGCGACTAAAAATGTCACGACATTGCGAAAGATGAAGCCACGCGCCCAGAAATTATGACAGGGATTATAATGAAGACTATATGTATGAATACACAGACGGCCTCGTAACAGTCGCTAGGTGTCCGGGCAGTAATAGGGCAGCAATGTCTTGGCCGTCCACCATGACGATAATTAATGTAGTCTACACAATCCTACATATAAATATCGACTACTGCATCTACGGGCCTTTGAATTGACTTTCTGTGAATTCTTCAAGTCAGCAATACATATCACCTATACACATCTAATCTTCATCTATATTCTGGACATCATATTAGATCAACCCTAACCCCATTTGACTGACATGGGAGTTCTCACAGAAGAAGAGAAGAACTTCTTCGTTCAGCATGGATGGCTGCATCTAAAAGGTTGTTTCACTCGTCAACAAGCAGATGCTATCACTGGAAATGTATGGCAACGTCTGGGGATGAATCCCCATGATCAATCCACCTGGACTCAAGACAAGATTCATATGCCTGGTCACAAAACCTTCAATGCTCAAGAACTCGCACCCAAAGCCTGGGCAGCCATCTGCGAGCTTTGTGGAGGTGAGGACCGTATTCTTGATTGGGCAAAGTGGTGGCAGGATGCTTTGATTGTCAACTTGGGCCAACCTGGAAAGGAAACTCAACAGGAAACACCCCATGATCTTTGGGGGTGGCATGTGGATGGTGACTTCTTTGTGCACTATCTGGATAGTCCTGAGCAGGGTCTCTTGGTCATTCCGCTTTTTACAGATATCGCACCTGGTGCTGGAGGTACCATAATCTGCCCTGAGGCCATGCCTATTTTGGCTAAGCATCTATATAAACACCCAGAAGGTGTCTCGCCATTGATGGATACCCGAGATTCTCCAGAATTCTGGAACATCGAAATTGGCAAGGGCTCTGATTTCTACAACAAAGTAGCTTATTCGGTATGATATCCATCTGATATATCTTATACAATATTGTACTAATAATGTTTTTAAGTGTATCAATTTCATTGAAGCTTGTGGTGATGTTGGCGACGTCTTTCTCCTTCATCCTCTTATCTTACATTCTGCGTCTAACAACAATCTGCGCCATCTACGCATAATTACCAATCCACCAGTTGGTTTGCGTGAACCATTTAGATTCTACAGAGAAGATGGCAACTACAGCCTTGTAGAACGGTCAACGTTGCGTGCTTTGGGTAAAAGTGATCTCAGGGGCTGGAACATCACTCGGCCGCGGGAAGAGATTGTTCCCCATCGGATTCGGGTGCAACAAGAGATGAAAAAGCAGGAGGAAGCTCGTCTCAGAGGTGGCTAGAGTCATTATGTGGTTCAATGATTTTGTGAAAATCTTGAATCTATATGAGTATTACTATATAAATCTTCCATTAGAAAACTACTGTGAACGATGACATTCAGGAGTTCATGTGTTTTCAGTGATGTAAGCGGTAAATGTAATTAGGGTTAATTTGAACTGGGGTCATGATGTTACACCTCGGTCTGCGAAGACCCACATTATTGAACATCCGACAACCTAGGCTCAAGGTAATGGTTTCGGAGCTTAGTACTCCATCGGAAAACAACATAACCAGGTACTTGATTGTTCTATCATCAATATGTCATTAGAAGTGCTATATGTAACGCGTCACGGTGTAAGTAAAGCCAGTGTTGTATACCTATGTGATCATGTGATTATGATCTGGTCACAATATATCTATGTCTAATACTACGTTAGTTTCGTACAAGCTGGTCCATCAACCCCAAAACTGGGGAGTATACTTCTGCCTTCCCATCACCAACAGGAATACCCTCAGATCCTGCCCTCACCGCCCATGGAATCGAACAGTCTTTTGAATTAGCCAACCATTTGGCATCCATTCGTCCCGAAATCAATGCTGTCTTCTCGAGTCCATGGTATCGTTGTCTCCAAACAATGTCCCCTTTTGTCGAGGGTTATGGACATAATGAGTCAGCAAAAGAAACTCGCCCAGATGGCCAGAAAAAGATTCTGGGAGAGTATGGTATCTGTGAATGGTATGGTGCTGCGCCATTCGTTCAACCGTCTCCTGCGGATCCTAAGATTATGAAGGGGTTCTTTGATAAACTGGATCTGGAGGCTCTGGAGGCTTCTTTAGTGCGGAAGCCGTTGGAGAAGGGTGAGAGACCAGATCAACTTTATGAACGAGTAAGAGCGGGGTTAAGTGTGATTGTGGATTACTGTGACTCAAAGGGGTACAAGTCGGCAATTTTATGCTCTCACGCAGCCTCAGTGATTGTCATGGGCCGAATCCTGACTGATGATATTCCTGAGGATATAACTCGGGAAGATTTCCATGCGTACACCTGTGGTTTGAGTACCTATCGGCGACAAAGAGACTCGGATTGTATGTCACAAGACATCCGTTTATTTCACATAGGAGGGATGAATATGTGGATGGATTGTATCAAAGTACTGATATTTTCACGTATCATAGCACCCACTGTTAAGCAGCGTTCTGCCAAAAAGCTCAAGACCCTACCCGGTGGGAGTCTCTGGGTCTGTGAGACTGACATGGACACCAGTTACCTTAAGGGTGGCGCAGAAAGAGGATGGTAAGTTTGATTTTACAAAATTAGCAACAAGATCATTCCGATTCCCAATCATGTTTCATGAACAAGTTCCATTTATTTAACTTTTATGATAGGCTCTTCAGTGGTGACGAAGGTTTTGATGGTGCCGATTCAAACTTAGACAAACGCAAGGGTCCATCACGATTGTAATACTTACGAATAAACTTGGTGATGTTTATATAGTGTAGATTCAAATGGAGAGGTAATTTCATAATATCAAATGATGCTAAGTTGAATTTTAGGGTTATAATATATAACTCAGATCAACCCTCGAAACGGGGGTTAAATGGGATTCCACACGTCGCACACGCGCCACAAAACGCTCTTGCCAGCTTTGGGAAAATAATGCCTGTAAAGTGCCATGGCAGCCCCTCCTGTTGTCTGTCTCACGATATCCCACATTCTCGCCTTAATATCTGACCCCTCATTACCCCTCCAGCGACCCCACTCAGGACCTTGGATCACTGGCCTTCTATAGCTGGTCAAAAATCACAGATCCAACGCCATCTTAAATCAACCCCGGACTTGAACCGTCGTGGCCCCCTGATGACCCCTCCGTGACGACCTCGCGCCACCACCGCATCCGCCCTGTGTTCCACAAAGATCTAGCTCAACTAGTTGGAACATCAGGCTAATCGCATATAAATATCGCTACACTAGTGAATTCCAATAAAAGTCCAGCACGATGACTACCCCTCAGAGCAGCCTGATGTCTGATGGGTTCAGCATTGGCGCCCCTACCCCTCGTGATGGTCTCCCGAGTTCTTCATATGGTGGTTATGGCTCCTCCGGGCGGCCAGATGCTCTTGTTGAGACTCCGGCCCCTAATAGTGACGGCGTCGGCTTCCAGGAGTCGGAGTCCAAGCCCAGGGTGCCCCGTAAGAAGATTAACCCTGCGGATATCAAGAGGAGATTTGACCCTTTGGCTGTGACTGTTAGTGACGGTTTTGAGAGCTTTTTGAGAAAGTGAGTTTGGATATCTGATGGTCAAGGAGTAGTTCGGTGTAGCAGCTAACAAAGCAGTTCAGCTTCCCTCACCCTCTTGAAGACTGCATGTCGGATCCTGTCGTCACCGAGATGACCTCGAAATACTCACCTCAGTATTACATTACTATGCTCCAGAGTATGCGTCGTTTGGGCATGACCATTCTCTATATTGATTTCAGCCATCTTGAGTACTACTCGCCGCCTACTGCTCGTGCTATCATTACCGAGTACTACCGTTTGACACCGGCTATCAACAAGACAGTGGAAAAGGTTGCCAAGGAACATGGTCCGAGATTAAGAAAGACGGGCCGCGATTATCCTACCACTCCTGGTTTCTCTGGCATGACTCCCCGTGCCTCAGGTTATGAGGATGAAGAGGAAGAAGTCGCCAACAAGGATGAGACGCCCTTCAGTGTTGCCTTCTTCAACATGAAGGTGGTCTCCCGCCTGCGTAATCTGCGTTCGTTTCAGATAGGCAACCTTTTGTCAATCTCTGGTACTGTTACCCGCACCTCTGAAGTTCGGCCCGAGCTTTCCCTTGCCACATTTGTGTGCGAAGTTTGCCGTTCTGTGGTCCCAAATGTTGAACAGGCTTTCCGCTACACCGAGCCCACGCAATGTCCCAACGATATGTGCAACAACAGATATGCTTGGCGGTTAGACATGGCTCAAAGTACCTTTACCGATTGGCAGAAGGTTCGCATTCAAGAGAACTCGTCTGAAATCCCCACTGGTAGCATGCCTCGAACCATGGATGTCATCATGCGTGCTGGAATGGTTGACCAAGCCCAGGCCGGTGAGAAGTGCATCTTCACGGGTGCCTTGATTGTTGTTCCCGACGTCAGTCAACTGAGTGCTCCCGGTCAACGGCCCTACGCTATGCGCGACAGCAAGCGCACTGACGGCGATGGTGGAGGCGAGGGTATCACTGGCCTCAAGGCCTTGGGTGTGCGTGAACTGACCTACCGTATGGCCTTCTTGGCCTGCACGGTCTCCCCTCAGATTGTTGGCGCTGATATGCAGCTCATAGATGAGACTATCAAGACGCTGACTGAATCCCGGGAGCACGCGGACCAGGGTTCCAGAAAAGAGATCGAGAATCTGCATCTTACTGATGTGGAAGTTCAGGAGATTAGATCTATGGTTCACGCTGATAACATCTACCAAAAGCTCATTAGTTCCTTTGCCCCCATGGTTTTCGGCCATGAGACGGTTAAGAAGGGGTTGTTGTTGCAATTGGTTTCTGGTGTGCATAAGCGTACACCGGAAGGTATGGAACTGAGAGGAGACATCAACATTTGCATTGTTGGAGACCCTTCAACATCCAAGTCTCAGTTCCTTAAGTATGTCTGCTCCTTTGCTCCTCGTGCTGTCTACACTTCTGGCAAAGCCTCCTCCGCTGCTGGTTTGACGGCCGCCGTTGTGAAGGATGAGGAGACAGGTGAATTTACTATCGAAGCCGGTGCCCTGATGCTTGCTGATAACGGTATCTGCGCCATTGACGAGTTCGACAAGATGGATATCTCTGATCAGGTTGCCATCCACGAAGCCATGGAACAGCAGACCATTTCTATTGCCAAGGCTGGTATCCACGCCACTCTCAATGCGAAGACCAGTGTCCTAGCCGCCGCTAATCCGGTCGGTGGTCGGTACAACCGCAAGGCCTCTTTGCGTGCCAACATCAACATGAGTGCGCCCATCATGTCTCGTTTCGATCTTTTCTTCGTCATTCTCGACGATTGCTCTGAGCAGACGGACCGGAACCTCGCTAGACACATTGTTGGTATCCATCAGCTTCGCGATGAGGCTGTTCAGCCCCTTTACAGCACTGAGCAACTCCAGAGATATATCCGTTTCGCCCGTACCTACAAGCCATCTTTCACTGAAGAGGCCAGAGCCCACCTTGTCAAGCGCTATCAGGAACTTCGTGCCGACGATGCCCAGGGTGGCATCGGCCGCAATTCTTACCGTATTACCGTCCGTCAGCTAGAGTCCCTCATCCGTCTTTCCGAGGCCGTCGCCAAGATCAACTGCGTCGACGATGTCATCCCCCTGTTTGTTGATGAGGCCTTTGACCTTCTCCGTACCAGTATCATCTCCATTGAGCACGATGATCTCGAGTTCGACGAAGGCGAAGAGGACCCTGAAACTCTTCTAGCTGCATCGCGACGGGCCGCTGGCGAGACTGAGGATACCGAGATGGGCGATGATGCTAATGCTGCGGCGCCTGCCCCCTCACAGCACAAGGTCAAGGTTACCTACGAGAAGTACCTGGAGATTGTCCGTCTATTTGTAAAGATGATCAACGAGAGCGAGAATGAGGAGGGTGAGGGTGTCAGAGAGGATGTCTTGGTGCAGGAATACATTCGCATGCAAGAGTCGCAAATGCAGACTGAGGAGGATTTAAAGCGGGAGACCCTGACTGCCTACGGCGTCCTAAAGCTGATGGTCAAGGTAAGAGAAACATTTCTGTACAACTATGCGTTTGAACATCTGAGCTACGTGCTAATAATTACCTACAGAACAGTGTCATCATGGCCATTCGTGGCGAGGGTTTTGCCGAGAATGCTGGTGGTGGTATGGAGGGTCTTGGAAACAACCAGAGGCTTGTGTATGTGTTACATCCCAACTGTGCTCATGAGGATCTGGTTTAGAAGGGACAATAATGAATTGAGGATGAGATACAAGTCGTGGAAGATAGAATGTCATGGCAATAATACAATAATCTACCTTGGAATAGTAATCGGCTATCATAATGTGTATCAAAGCGCCAATGAAGATCTCAAATAAGATCACGGCAAAAACCACAGTACGTCAATTCATATCAATTTAATCTTATTAAAATATCAGTCCTGCGAATTCTGGCCCAAGAACCCAAAACGCCTCCACAATCTCGCGATTGCTAGAATACTGGTTCTTAATGGTTGTCAGTCATAATTGGATATCATTATTTTGATTTGGTTAGAAAGATTGACATAGTGACAACCCTATTGTGCCCGCCCATATCTGGGTGGTAATAGCCGTGTTTATAAAAATTGATAGAGCAACATCAAGCAAGTCGGTCTATGAGATGAAGAGTAAAAACAAAGAAACGAGAAGAATATCAATGCAACAGGAGAAATAAAAAGGCAAGATGGGACGCCACACAACATGGTCATCAGTGAGGCATACAAGCGTCGTGATATGTGCATATCTGTCGTCAATCATCTCGCACTCATCATAAAAGATGGCGGTGGCAGACTGAGTCTACGCTAATGGCCTGAAGTTGCACCGCCACGCCGTCCCCAATCTGATCCACGGCCTCTGTAGCCACCGCGTCCACGGCGACCGACGGACCCGCCAGCGAGAGTCTCGCTCGGGATGAAAAGGCCTTGGGATTCTTGCTCACGAGAAGCAGCAGAGTTCTGGCGTTCCTTGACTTCTTTTCGTTCGCGAAGTTCCTTGGTGGGAGTCCCCTTAGACTCCGACTGGTTTGCAGCATCTTTGGAAGTCTCGCTCGACTTGGATTCTTGATGAGCTTTGTTTTGGAGAATCTGAGAAACAACTGGAGTGGGGTCATCAGACTCAGCCCGCTGAGCATGATTCTTGCTAGACCTGTTACGTCTGCTACGACCTTCAAAGGCAGGAACTGACGGAGCTTGAGCACTGTGGTGCGACACATATTTCGCCTCTGAAGTGCTAAGCATCCGGATCCGAATCTGGCCACTTCGATCATAGAAGTCGGGCTCCTTAGATGATGTGTTGTTAAAGATCATAAACCGACGGGGTAATGGCTTGTTGTTACGCGGTGCAGGCTTCCATGCAGCATCTGGCACTACTTTCGGCAGTCTGATCTGGGGCAGGGAGCCCATTTCAGGCTCCTCGAAACAGTCACTAGCCATAGGCTTGCTGATCGAACTAAATGTAACTACAACAGGACGGGGCGCAACTATCCGAGCCCAGGTCATGCCCCGAGATACGGGACGCAAAGGCCTATTTTCGTCAACAGAGGCCCGACGCATTGTGGGCGATTTCGGTTTATGGTCGCTGAGAAGGGTGCTGATCTTGTCTTTCCAACTATCAGAGCCCGTAGCATCGCTACCAACTGACAAGTGGCTCTTGTGGCCATGACCTAGACCAATGTTCCCGGTAGACTGTGATGGCGGTAATCTCACAACTGGCAGAGGTCTGGGCAGAGAAACATTGGGATGAGCAGGGTTACCATCATACACTGGATGGTCCGTCGACATAGGAGGAGGCGGCGAAGGTGTACGAGGTCTGTTGGAATGAAGATATGACGATTGATCTATGCGTGAATCACGAGTAGGAAAGAATCTAGAAGATCTGGTTTGGATTTGGATTGGTTGGATAGCCAGTTGAGGTTCGACACTGGTAGTGTGAGGGATGTCGGGTTGGGTCTGCCGCCAGGTCGCCTTCAGGACCACTGGAGGCATATCCATACCATGGCCCTCGTTCTTCATCTCGGTACTGTGGACTTCATGTGATCCATCAGCACCAGAAACCTTACGACTGGGAGGCCCGATAGGAGTCGGGTGGGGAACGGGCGGAGGGACACCGTTCATAAAAGCACCATTTCCAAGACCGCGGTCATTGTTAGGAGCACCCCAAACGTTCCGAGGGCCGCTCCCCCAGCCCAGGTTTCTTTGTGGAGATGGTCCTGCCTGAGGATTCGGTGCTTCAAGAGGAACTTCCCAGCCTGATCTCGCAGTGTGGGATGGGTTGGCTTCAGCTTGGGATTCAGAGGTAGTGGTAACAGGAAGTTCTTGCGTGTGAGCCACCAAAGCTTCTGGGACAGAAACTTTCTGTGTACGCGGAGAATCAGGATTTACTGGTTGGACTGTGGCGGCAACAGGAGTGGTCTTTTTCTCACTAGTTCTTTCAGGTGGAGGACCCAAAGCTTCAAGTTTGCGACGCAAACGCTCTTGCTTCGCCGCTTCTTCTTTAGCTTCTTGCTCTTGTCTTCGGCGCATGGCCTCTTCAGCCTTTTCTCGCATTAATCTCTTTTGGAATTCACCAGTTTCTTCTTCGGGGATTATAGAGTGAGTGTGGGAAACTGCAGCTTGTGAAAGTGATGGGGATGCACTGATGCGATTCTGCCATGGAGGGCCATGAACCCGAGAGGCAGTTTGCGAGATTTCGGAACCATTAATAGAAGGGGAGTTTGGAACAGCTACCGAACCAGGACCACTATCAGGATGTAAAGAGGGTCTGCCATCTGGACCGTCAGCGAATGAGGGTCTACGAGGCCCATGACCGAAGGACGGACGGCGAGGACCATCATTAAAGGATGGTCTTCGATAACCATAGCTCCCAGGCCCAGCTGGATAATCATTGGGATACCCAACATGAGGAGGTGGACCATTCATTTGTTGGTATCGTCCAGGTCCGTTTCCCGTGCTCATGGATCCTCTTCTATTTCGATCCCAAGGCCCGTCATTATATTGCTGTCGAGGAGGGTAACCAGTGCTACCATTGTAATCATGGAAACTTCCTTGGCGGGGACGCCCTGATCCAAAACCTGGTCGTCCATAGTCCATCCTTCGGTCTAAAGCCGGATCCAAATTACGCTGACCATACGAGTGGTAATTATCACGATACCCCCCATTCTGATAACCGTTGTTATGATGTTGCTGGGCTTGTTGCTGACTTTGATGGGGGGTAGGCATAGAGGAAACAGCAGGCGAAACCTTGTCAATGTTCGGCAGCGGGGCCCAAGGATTCTTGGTTTGGGCTGGAGGAGCCGGTGATTTGGAGACCAAGGTCGGCTTCTCGTTATTCGACGCTCGAAGAATAAGGCCCGGTCGCCCTGTACCTAAAGATCCAGACTTGGGTGTAGAAGCCGGGATTGTCGGAGTGGTGGTCGATTTTGACGGATCCAATGATTGCACAAGTGGTGAAACATGTGTCGAATCCGTATGTGGGATCTCTGTCTTGGTTCCGTCGTTCCAGGTAATGGCATCCGGGACCCAATCATCGTCGTCCTCTATGTCAGCCCAATTGGCCTGCCCGGGTCGGCTATCATCTGTGTGCAGTCTCTCTGCAACATGAATACCATGCTTCTTGAGATCCTCATCGGTCACCTTCTTAGGGTCCACTGGTGGGGTAGCGGGGGCCGCAGCTGGGGTTGAAAGTTAGCGGGCTGTTCGCAAATTGAGCGCATTCGTTGACTTACGTCTATTCTTGTTCCAGACACCGCTAGGTTCGGGAGGATTAGAACCGGAGCCATTATTAACAGCCGCAAACTTGGGGACTGCGCTGCTTCCACCAGTCTTGGCGATCAATCGTGGCCGACTTGCGGGCAATGTGGAGCTGGTAGGAGGTGTAGATGCAGCAGAAGATGTAACTGATTTCTCGTTGCTTTTCAGGGTCGAGTTAGATGCATTCTTAGCAGCAAGAAAGGTTTTGTTGACTGAAACTGCTTTGAATGTGGGTTTTTTTACAGCAGCACGAGCCGGTGTCTTGTCATCATTTTTGGTAGCCTCAGATTCGGAAACATTCGCACTGTTGTTTGCAGACAACGATACTCTTTCGAGTTGTGGTAGCTATAAGAGATGATCTAGTCAGTCCATATCCTTCTCGTGCAGTGATCATGATACCAAAGACTACAGGTTCGTTATGGAGGGACGGCCAGCATACCTGCTGATTAGAGACGGCGCGGCTGTGATTATCGGCAGGCTCCGTCGTCGCAGATGCTGGTGTGGCCATCATCTGAGCGAAATTTTGATCGGTGCTAGGCAATCTATGCGCTAGATTGTGAACATCGGCGCCAGCGTATAAATTATGTGTGGGGGTTGCGTTTTCGGCGTTGGTCGGCAGAATAGTAGTCACGATAGTGAATATCTAATGTTGAAGGTTTGTACCCGTGGCAGAGCGGTTTTGGAAGGATTGTCGATCACGGGCTGTGATGAGCTGGGCCGGCAGCGAAACGTGTAGAACCGTACAATTACTTGTAACTGTGGGTTCACTGGTGATCTTGTTTCGTTTCGTGTTAACGCAGGTCGGCGTGGCGTGTGGGTGGATAAATGCGTTTGTGTACAGGTCAAATTCCTAGGCTTCTCCATCAAAGTGGGAACCGTGGTTAGTGGTTTGTACCAAGTGCTGGAAGAAGATCCCAGTAGGTCTAGCGATTGATGGAGCTCTCAGGCCTGTGCAGCGGGTATGATTTGGGGTCTTGGGGCTGGTCCTGGAGGACAATTAGGGATCAAGCTTGACACACTTGAAGAGACAATGTGGCGCAGAGTCGCACAAAGCTTAGATAACTTCACTACAGTTTGAACTTGGAGGAGCATATGACATCAATTAAGATCATAATCAATGTTGCCGCACAAGTCATGGCAGTGAACACCAAAATCCCACTCAAGCTGATGTGATTGTGATTCTGCGCCAATGATTGCTCACATGTAGACAGACATTGGATGTTTGTAAAGGCACGAGAACATCCGGTTAATTTGCGCATTTGCACTGTGGTATGTGATGTCCAAAGACAAGCACATAGCATAACTTACCAAAGACGGCTTTTCAGTTTAGATGACCTCGTGATTTGTGCGATATATTGTTATCTCTGTTTTCGATGAGATGTCCGTTGATGCGAGATATGGTAATAGAATTTGGCTGAAAGGCCAAATGAGCCAGCGTGAATTTCAAACAAGTTTTTTATCAAGCCGCAATCAGAGAAGTCTTAAAATAAGTTATTACTTACTTGATCTAGTCACCCATTGTTAGGGTTTCGTGTACTATTAACCCATGCCAGTCACAGTCTTCAAAGTCAACATTCAACAAACCAGATGTGATCGAAGTAGTAGTTTAGCCATTATAAAATAGATAAAGAAATATTAACTTGGTACAATGGATATTGTTGGTATAAGTTTAGCTTTTGTACACTACATAGGAATCAAAAGGCTCCCCAGAGACATAATAAGACTATGGTGTTACAAAACTACCACATTTAGTGGGCGTTGTTCTTGTGGTGACCTTCGGATATAATGTTAATAAACAGAACCTAGACAGTATACAGGTCCTCAACTTACGAAGGTGGAAGTAGTAGTTCTGGGCATAGCCAACAGCGAGGACCAAGGCAAGAGCGTGGATGATGGCTGTTTTAGTCAGTAACGGTTCATGTGATAGCACTAACAGCCGAAACAAAAAATGATAGTCGAATATGGGCCTTGGGATAGGTGCCCATATGGATAAAGGACTGTTCGACTGGCAGAAGGGTCGGATTAACATACGCTTGGCGGAGGCGTTCTTGCCGAAGTGATTAGCCTGGTAGCGGCCGAGAATACCCTTGGCAACGGGCTCAGGGGCGGCACCACGGGGAAGCTTTTCGTAGAAGTTGACGACACGCTGCATCTTGACGGCATCGGGATTGGCGCCAAGGGCCTATGTGACAATACACTATGTCAGCGAATGAAACGACGATGACAAATGATGCGGGATCAATATGAAGAGCCACTGGTGGAATTTTATGGATATATAGTTGACGGAAAACCGATAGTGGCTGCATTGTCTGAGTGGAATTTGAGTAACAATTGACATCGGGGGTTCGGAACGCGGAGACGAGGTCGGAGGTAAGAGATACTCAGTTTACGGGAATCGCGCCAGACGAGATCATTGGTATAGTAGCAGTAGTAGAAATTGCGACAGAAAATATCGATTGGCGATATATCATGAACAAGGTGGGTGAGGCGGTGACATCGGTTCAGCGGCAGGTGCGAAGAGGTTCGGGGACGGCAGCAGTGGCAAACACAGAATCTTGAGCATGGAATTCGGGCATTCATACCTTGGGAGAGGCGACCTGTGTTGCAGAGAGTTTAGTATCGAGCTTCAACAAGTTCAGATAGGTCGGAGTCCTTCACATTCGGTCGCGCCAGCATCACGGGGGACCGAAGGTATCCAGTATATCGGAGCACCGCGGAGGTCTACTCGGACCGAAGGAAACATCTTGGGAGACAAACCTTGGGGGGAATGAGGGTGGACAGCGCCCGTCTAGTAATGTAGCTCATTGTGGTGGTAGTTGGTATCGTGGTAGGGATCGGACAAATTGAGTGGCTCGAGAGACCAATCTGACGGGGTAAGTCTAATTGGAATAGGCGGGATTTGGTGAGCTTTTGCAAAGTTGGTTGCCCGCCCGCTAATCAACCCCAGTAGCCTTGTCCGGCGTATCCTCAGTCATGACCCTGGTACGAAAACCACTCGGCATCGGAAAAATGCTGCGGGATTTCAGCCAATGATAATGCATAATTGGCTAGAGTGGGGCTGCATATGGCTTCCCTAAACAGCGAGGCCCATTTTGGGGTTAAGACTTCAGGAGCTAGACATCACCTCCATGAAAAGGATCATGAGCTCAGATTGTTGAATCACCGGCATCAAACCATAGATGTCAAGTTCGCAACCGTTTTTTTCCCATACGGTCGTGTTTTCATGAGCTATCAATTTACGATGTCGTCTTTACGCACTCTATCTTGTGTTTCTGGTGCGACCAAGCCCATCTTGCGTCAGGCATTTCCCGCTGCTCGTCGCTGGGAGAGTTCTTTGATTGTGAAAGACGAGGTACAAGATCTGAGCGTTTCACCCAACCAGCCCGACTACTCTATTCATCCTGATAGATCTACTTCGTATGTTTGAGCCCAACTACATTAGTTGAGTTGTTGTCTGACCTTGTCTGACCCAGAACTTTTACCCCCGTGCCCAAGCGCATCCAGGATGGCTCCGAAGAGATACCCGTCACAGCTGCCATCGCCTCCGGTGCTCCGATGGAACTCCAGGCCCGGAAAGTCCGGTAGGCAAATGACTCTCATTTTGATGGCTCGAATACATCACTCACATGAACTCCCTTAGTATCTACCGCGAGACAAAGCCTGCTACACAGTCAGGAGACTGGAAGAGCCACCACTGGCGCATGGATTGGGATGTTCTTGGAAAAGGTCATCGTTGGGAGAACCAATTGATAGGCTGGCAATCATCTGGCGATGCTATGCAAGGCACCCGTATCAACTTTTCCTCTAAGGAGGATGCTATTCGATTTGCTGAGAAGCAAGGCTACGAGTACTTTGTTCAAGAGCCTCAGCAACGCCATATCATTCCTAAGGCTTATGCTGACAACTTCATATATTCACCCGGCAAGCTCAAGCATATTCGGACCAAGTGATTTGCTATATTGTAATCACATGGAAACATTTAGCACAGAGTTATTTTGTCGATACTGCAGAGAGCCTGCCAGCTGTATGGCTCGTCATATTACAGACTATAATAGAGGGATAATCAGGTCCTTTCATATCCAAATCATAAACATCACTTATACAAAAAAAATACGGAGAATTCATTTAGAAGACATGTGTATGATGTGCAAATATACCAGCACAATGTAAGCTAGGAAAATGAAAGGTATCATGAGTTTGGAAATCCATCCACCAATTTGTACTGTGATCCAAACTGGTATTCTGTGTTTATGTCATGATCACACCAATAACTAACAAATTAAAAACAATCGGTCAAAGGTAAACCGCGGCTATGGTTAAACGAGAGATTAAGGGTCAAGCCGGATTATTGGTTCCTACAGTTTCAGAGGCTGCTACTGCCTTAACTAGAGACTTCTCGCTCCAAGCATGCAAATGTAAGAGTGTCTCCAATTCAGACTTTCCCGGAAGCAAAATTTCATTTACAAGTTCTGCTACCTCTTTGCGTAGTTTAGGGTTCAACAAATCACGTAACTCAGGGGAATGATCTTTGGCTGGAAAAGCAATGAGAGCCATGGCCTTCTCAAGGGAACGGAGAAGGTCCGGGTTCTCAGCAGCACGAGGGGCAAGATGTTTTTGAGCAAAAGCGACCGCAGGAAGGAAAACACTGGTATCATCTCCTTTGCTCAAACAAGGACGGATCAACTCAATCAGATGCAGACGGAGAAGGGCAAAGTGAATGTCAGGATGACGGTCGAGAAGCTGCAAGACAATCAGCGTTAGTAATTTGTCATGTATGAATGCAGATGTGACGCGCGAAGAAAGGTTGTCCTGGGTATGGCAGTCATAAATAATGTGGTTTGCTTCTCAACACAGACCCCGAAGGGTCCTCTGCGTGGTGCATGTAAAACTTTGCATAATCATTCAAATTTAGGCTAGTGGTGCGGCAATGATTGGAACTTACATATGGCTCGTAGTTATTTATCAAGTTGATGGCTTCTTGCGCTTTTCCAGAATAGATGGCGTGTTTAATGGAACGGTAAGCGTTGACATCAGCTTCATGCTGTAGTGGTTCACGATTGGCTTCAGAGCAGAACTGGGCGGCGGCATCAGCGTAGCCATTCTTGGTCAAAAAGCCAAGGACAATAGCATCAGTATCACTACAACCGGATATGGTTAGTCAACATCTTATTGGCAAAAGAATGCGTCAAAAAGAGATGTGTTGATGGCAGTTCAGAAGTCAACCTTATATAAAAAAAGCTTTATCCGCATGATAATTGCTTGGAGAGATTCCCATTTTTTGTTCATCAGGATGCTAGAAGAGCATGGTGCTCGACAGAGGTATTCAGAGTGCTTACTTTTTGGGCGTTTGAAACGCCTTGATCTTTGCTTCAGAATACATTATTGACCGGTGATCTTGTAGATCGCGATGCTTCTGTTAGAGATCTCAAGGTGGATAATCTCTTTGGATGATGGATAGATGGTATGAGCTAGGCATAAAGAGTTGGAGATTTGTCTGCTGGTTGCGGCGGAAAGAAAGTAAAGTTTTTATTCTGGGTCATGGTTGGTTGAAATTTAAAGAATTTTTGGTCGCTGGGTAGCAGCCCACTTTATCGTTGTAGCTAAACGTTGGCGGGGCTATTCGGATAAGCACATATGTGAATTGGGGTTGTCATCGCAGACACAGCTGTAAGCAAGTGTTGGCAGTCAAGCCTCAGTCAAGCCCATCACCGTCAAAACCGACGGAGATCTGGTTCAACCCCCCCCCCCCGGTTCATGCTGCATGGCTATCTTAAGAGCGGTTTTGGGAGTGACATCCCGATACTATGGGGCATAGGTTAAAGACAACAAACTCTGATCCATTCAGTGTCCCTATTGAATCCAAGATACAACCTCTGTTATTGATGTCATCACTTCAAAGTTCCCCCTAAACAATTTTCATCAAATTCCGCTCTATATACAACTATTTCCCAACTGGTGTTAGTTAAAAAGTGATAAGACTCTCAACTACATCATCCCAGATACTTTTTCTGCTCTATACACAATCGTAACTCCGATCGCTGAACTATCTACCGACATTCGTCTGGACACCATCTTCTGTCGGGAACCTCATTTAGATCGTCCTAGCGACGTATACGTGCGCCCAACTTGGATTCAGTCTATATATTATCCCGTTAGCGATACTAGAGTTGCCCGATAGCCGTCATTGTTTTTGTCGCTTTGCTCTTGTCCAACCCTTACCACAACAATCAACGGGGTTTGGAACCGAATAATCACCATCATGAAACAAGAACAGGACACAAAATTCAATAAGAGCGTGATGTACTCACCTCCGTGGGCCGACGTCAGCATCATTGGCATCGCTGGTAGCTCAGGGTCCGGCAAATCGACGCTGTCCCAGGCGATTGTCAAGAAACTTGACTTGCCTTGGGTCGTCATTATGTCAATAGATTCCTTTTACAAGCCTTTGACCAAAGAACAATCTATCAAGGCATTCCAAAACGAGTACGATTTCGATGCCCCCGAGGCTATCGATTTTGAAGTCATCATTGACAAATTACGGGACTTGAAAGCTGGGTATGCCTCCTTGACACTCTGTGACCAGATCAACGGCATACTAATATCAAGTCAACTGATAGCAAGCGCGCAGAAATCCCGGTCTACTCATTCAAGGAGCATCGTCGACTTCCTCAAACTACGACAATCTACTCTCCTCATGTTCTAATTCTTGAGGGAATCTTCGCTCTCTACGATGAGCGAGTCAGAAATATGTGTGATCTCATGATCTTCTGTGAAGCTGACCTTGACACATGTCTTGGGCGCCGCCGTAAGTTCTGTCCAATCATGTAAAACTTAAAAAGTTACTGAAAAATGTCAGTTCTTCGTGATGTGAGCGAACGCGGCCGCGATATCAGCGGCTGCATCAAACAGTGGGAAACTTTTGTCAAACCCAACTATGAAAAGGTTAGCAGATTCGCAGTTCAATGAGCTATTTTAGATTGTTACTGAAAGGTTTCTGATATAGTATGTCGACCCTCAACGTAAGGTTGCTGATATCATTGTTCCTCGTGGCATCGAAAACACTGCTGCCATGACCATGATGACACAACACATTGAACGAATATTGGTGGAGAAGTCGGTGCATCATCGTCAAGCACTCAGAGAACTTGAAATGCATGCCGACCAATATCCTTTGTCTAAGTCTGTTCACATCTTGCCACAAACGCCTCAATTAATTGGTATGAACACTATCATTCAGGATATGGATACCTCGAATGAAGACTTCATATTTTATTTTGAGCGATTGGCTTGTCTTCTGATTGAGCAGTAAGCAATACCTGTCTTCCTATTAGCCAATAACACTAACATATTCCAAGGGGCTTCAACCATGTTGCATGTCAACAAAAGCAAATTATCACGCCCGGTGGGTACAATTACACTGGCTGTGAAATTAAGGGTGAGGTTTCCGTCTGCTTTATTCTCAGAGGCGGTGCTGCCTTTGAATCTTCGGTACGACGTATTATGCCCGACTGCAAAGTTGGTCGTATGATAATCCAGTCCAATATGTCTACTGGTGAACCCGAGCTTCATTTCACCAAGATGGCCGAATATGTTGAAAAACATGAGAGTGTCATGCTTATTGATACCCAGATAGCTTCCGGGGGCTCGGCCTTGATGGCTGTTCAGGTTCTGATTGATCATGGTGTTCCTCAAGAACGCATTGTCTTCATTGCCTACTCGGCAGGTCGTCTTGGACTGCACAGGCTGTCCATGGTTTTCCCGAAGATCTCTGTCGTTGTCTGCAGTATGGTTCCAGACATTGAGAAGCGGTGGGTTGAGGAGAGATATTTCCGGTGCTGAGAGTTGTCTCTTACATTGGGTCATGATATTGCCTTATGGTGGGCGCCTTCAGTTTGTGTTCTTTTCTCTTTTTTTTCGTATTTTCTTGCATAGCGATGGGGACATGTAGTTTTTGAGACTCGTGTCAGTCTTTTGTTGTTTTCTTTTCTTTTCAATATTCGGCATCTCAGCGTAGACCAAAACTTGGGGGGGGGTTCCCATTTGGTACGTTGTTTGTTTATTATATACTCTGATTTGTTTGGTCTATATAAGTTTTACAATCCGTTACTTTCGATACTCTAAATAATTGTCGATTCAGTCTTGTATCAACATAATATAAGGGTTACTCAATCACCCGACCATGTTCCATATTAGGCAAGTGGGACCTTGCAAAACTTGAAAATCGGGATTCCCACAAGTGAGGGAAAATAAATATATGGGGCTTAAATGTGGAATTTTCTAATTTTTCTATGCAGCCATCAAGCACACCTATCAAAGCAATACAACTCGGATCCACCCGGATGTGAAAACTCCTTTGGAATTGCAATTGAGAGCTTGAGCTTGACTTTATGACGACTAGGTGTGTGCTTGTCTCATTTTAAGCCTCAACTGACTAGTGGATCTTATTGTAGGTGGCATCGAGGCCAGGCCCTTGCAGAGTCGATAAAAAAGTCAGGTCGGAAAGATGGATTTTGTGGGAAAGCCATGGCTCCTATTGAGATATCAGGAAGGTTGAAGCACACCCAGCCCATCAAGATTATCTGAATGGCGGAAATTATATCTATTTTGGGTGACAAGAGCTATATATTTCTTGTTTGGGCATACAATAAACATACAATCGCTCGAAGCCCCATCTTTAACTTTATTTTTCCATGGCTGCATGCAATGCGCCGTGGAATGCAGGCAATATCTAGGAATTAACAACAGAAGATGATAATCAGCCCAGAGATGATGTCAACAAAAACCAATGGCGGTAAGGTGATATAGATATGCACAGGGACCAGCAAACAGTAGTGGCTGTTTTACGGCATCAGAGGTGCCAGGTTCTGAGCGAACTTGTGCGAAGCGAGGCCGGCCGCTCGAATTTATGGGGCCCCTTGCGGTGTGAGAGGATAGAAGGAATCAGCAAATTACAATGTACTTTTCCTTTTTTTTTCTTATCTCATTGACACTTGCCCTGGTCATCTGTGTTATAAGTGACTATACAGAGCGGCGTTAAAAAATAACAACAGCAATTTATGTGTTTACTCCTAGATTCCTAAAGAACGTGGTGGCCCTCTCATGTGAGATTGAAAAAAAGCCATCTCATTAGTGTGTGTAATGTATTATATTATTATATCTTGCACGTCAACTGATGTCATCGCCCGCCGTAACAAATAAGCATGGGGGGGTGGGGGGTGCGTCATGAGCGTAAGTGCATCACAGTGTACTGTATGTCGATGATGGCCTTTACATCAGAGTACATGATTCTAAACATGATCGGAGCTCGAAATTCGGCTGCCCCTCAATAGCCGAGCCATCCAATAATGTTGATTCCCGCGTTGTGTGAGTATATATTGTATGTAAACTTTCCAGACATTCCGTGGTTTATTTACACCCAAGATCGTCTCTTTCCTCGTGAAATCGATTTCCTGTATTTTCCCTTTTTCCCATCCAAGTTATTGCCTGTCTTGAGAACGATACCTGTCACGCTTTCCGCGCACAGCTTCCAAATCTTACACATCTGGTTCTTTCCTTTTACACTACTCAAATTCTGAGTGGTCCGCCGTACTTCCTTCTCTCAATTTGCCCCAACTTCTTCTGGAGCTCCCGCTTTTTTTTTTAAAAAAAAAAGATCACCACGGAGCCCACCATCTCCGAATCAGGAAGATCAGTATTGGCTCTCAATTTTTTTCATTCTTTTCAAACATATATTTCTCTTGAAGCCTTCATCTAAAGCCTGCCATCTTTTCATTGCACAGCCGTTGATTATCTAATCTTTCTTTTTCTTAAGCTTGCAGTAGTTAGCTATCACTATCATCGAAGACATTTCTTTGTGATCATCTTGGCATCTCTTAAAATTTACTTATACGTTAACACTGACGTCTGCTGCTCCAGCGCCCTGTCGCACCTACGACTGCCACTACCAGCGCCCAAAATATGCTTTCCGCCGCAACACGACGTCAAATTTCAGGTGTAGTGCGACTACCGACTTCTCGTACGCCAAGCCTCCAACAACGGCTTGCATCCAGTCCGACGACACCGTTTTTGACATCACATTGTCTCGCTTCCCGGAACACTCCCGGCTCTGTTCTTGCGTCGCTACCAGTTAGCCGCAATGCAGACCAGGTGCGCTTAGCTTTTACTGGGGCTGCGACTCCCGAACCAACACCGAACCCCCCGACCAAGAAGGTGTCCCGACTTTTGAGGATTGCCCATACCGGCGCTGCCGGCCTTGGTGCTACGGTTGTTGTACTCGGCATTGGAATTGTAGGCTTTTTCCTTTACGATGCCTGGACTTACAGCGATGTCGGGGGCCCTACCGATGTCAATGTTTCTGCGCTTGCGCTGAGTCCTTGTCGCGGCGGCCCCAAGAACCTTCCCATTGCCGATGTCTTGATTGATGATGACCAATGCGAAGAGAACCGCAGACACAAGGACAAGCCTCACTTGGTCATCCTTGGTAGCGGTTGGGGAAGTGTCGCTCTCTTAAAGGAGATCAACCCGGAAGATTACCATGTGACCGTCATCTCTCCCCGTAACTACTTCCTCTTCACCCCCATGCTGCCGTCTGCCACTGTTGGCACCCTGGAGGTTCGTTCTCTCGTCGAATCTATCCGTCGCCTGTTGATCCGTATCCATGGGCACTACATCCGTGCCTCGGCCGATGATGTCGAATTCTCCCACAAGCTTGTTGAAGTGTCACAGACCAACAACAAGGGCGAGAAGGTTTCCTTTTATATTCCATACGATAAGCTTGTAATCGCCGTGGGTTCCGTTACTAACCCCCACGGTGTTGAGGGTCTCGAGCACGCTTACTTCCTCAAAGATGTTAACGATGCCCGCCGGATCCGCAACCGCATTCTTCAGAACCTTGAACTGTCCTGCCTGCCTACAACGACAGACGAGGAGCGTAGGAGACTCCTTTCTTTCGTCATCAGCGGCGGCGGTCCCACTGGTGTCGAGTTTGCGGCCGAGCTGTTTGACCTGCTGAATGAGGATTTGACTCGCAGTTTCCCTAAGTTGCTTCGTAACGAGATCTCGGTCCATCTTATCCAGAGTCGTAACCACATCCTCAACACCTACGATGAAACAGTTTCTCGGTATACCGAAGAACGCTTTGCTCGTGATCAAGTGAATGTTATGACCAACGCTCGCGTCAAGCGTATCTTCGAAGACCGTATTCTGTTTACTCAAAAGGACAACAATGGCAATGTTATTGAGAAGGAGATTCCTATGGGCTTCTGCCTGTGGTCGACCGGTGTGTCGCAGAGTCCATTCTCCAAGCGCATTGCTGCCCGTCTGGGTAAGCACCAGAAGAATGTCCACGCTATTGAGACCGACTGCCACCTGCGTGTAAATGGCACTCCTCTAGGGGACGTTTACGCCATTGGTGATTGCAGTACTGTCCAGATCAATGTTGCAGAGCACATCATGGCTTATCTCTGGGGCGTTGCTGAGCATAAGGGCATTAATCCCGAGACTGTTCAGCTCAGCTTCAACGACTGGCGCAATGTTGCCAATGACGTGCGCAAGAACTTCCCCCAGGCTACTGTTCATTTGAAGCATCTTGACCGTCTCTTCCACAAGTTCGACCAGGACCAGTCCGGCACTCTCGATTTTGGCGAGATGCAAGCTCTCCTGCGTGACATTGACTCCAAGCTGACATCACTTCCTGCTACCGCCCAGCGTGCCAACCAGCAGGGCCTGTACTTGGCTCGCAAGCTGAACCGTATGGCTCGCAACATTGATACCTTCCGCAAGAGCAATATCTTTGAGGGCGATGTTGATGCTGCTGTCTACAAGCCTTTCGAGTACAACCATTTGGGTAGTCTAGCATACGTTGGAAATTCCGCCGTTTTTGACCTGGGTCGCCCCGGCTGGAGTTTCACCGGTGGCCTGTGGGCTGTCTACGCCTGGCGTAGTGCCTACTTTGCTCAGAGTGTTACTCTGCGCACTCGTATCCTCATGGCCATGGATTGGGCCAAGAGAACGTTGTTCGGGCGTGGTAAGTATCCCCTCTGTGATTTCAAGAATCTTGAATACGGAAAGTTATTTGCTAACTCACTCGTAGACCTCGTCAGCTTCAACTAAAACTCCGTGTATGAAAATCGGTGCTCTGTATTATTGTGATATTCCCATTATTCTTTTGTCATCATGATTTCTCCGTCTTATTTGTGTATCAACGACGTATATTTCTTTTCTAGTTACTGGCATGGCTTTTCGCATGATAGCCCTCATCTATATATATACCCTCATCTATTAGGCCGTCGGGGCTGGACGCATACTCTGGTTCATCATGGAATGCATCGACTTTAGTATCCATGGTATAATGACATCCATGCTTCATTGCTTCACTCTGACTTAATTACACAGAATGAATAGTACCATTGGTTATATTAAGATGTGTAAGAATATATTTATATGTTCTCATGTGAGTACCCATGCCTGCTTTTGAAAATGACCAAACTCCATATAAATAAGAGAAGACGTAAATGTGAGAGACAATATCAAACCATGAGAAGCAACATAAACAAACAACCTGATACTAAAAACCGACAAAAAAACAAATGAAGTATAATCCAAACAACCTGCGCCTAACCCCAAACTGTCTAAATGCGGAAATCCTTGTAAGTCCACTTCTCCGTAAGCTTGCCTTTCGTCTGCTTCTTGAACGGAATACGTTTCCGCGCGTCCACACGACCCCGCAGCAACAGACTCCGGTAACGATCTTTCAATAGGTTCCCCTCCGGCTTCAATGCTCTCAGCGAATCTTGCAGCTCATCCGGCAATACCAGTTCCAGATCCTGCTCCACCGGCAAGGTAGCCTTCCGCCGCAATTCGGTATCATCGCCCTCACTCGCACTGGTGTCAGCGGCCTCGGCAGCTTCTGCCGCTCTTTGCGCCAACTCCTCTTCGCGGGCAGCGACCTCCTTCTTGATCTTTTTGAGAGAGTTGAGTTGTTCCTGTTTGTACTTCATCATGCGCTCATGGGCAACCTTGCGCTCTGCCTCCTTGTGGCGCTCAATCTTATTTCTCTGCACCTGGGTCTTGCGCTGAGGGCGCTTGGCACTCTCCGAGGTGCCGTCCTCAGCACCACTCTCAAAGCCTTCCCAGGCAGAATCCTCCTCCCATTCGGAAAGCTCGAGCTTGGCTTCCGCAGCCTCGGCCTCGGCGGCGGACCGGGCGACGGCTTCAGCCATGAGGCGGTCCTTCTCGATTTCAGCCAAGCGCTTCTGCTCTGCCGCGAGGGCCTTGGCACCTTCGACCTTGAGACGCCCGGCGTACTCATTGAATGAGGGATTGTAGGAGAAGCTACCAGTAGGCTTCTTGACGGCAGGAATAGCCTTGCCGTTTGCAGCAAGGGAAACGGGAGCTTCGCGCATAGTGTTAGGGACTTTAGCTTTGGGAACCTGTGCGATGAAGTTCTCCTCGGGGACGATGTTGATTTTCGTCTTCTTGGTGACAGGTTTAGCGGGGGCATCCCACAGATCATAAGTGGCATCAGTGACCTCCACAGAGACATGTTCACCATCGGCGACACGTTTAAGGCGGGTAAGCTCCTTGTGTGAGACCCAGTCGGAACGGTGCTTTTTGGGAGTAATGAGGCCGGCAGAGACCTTGCTGGTGGGGCGCTTGCGGGAGTCGATGGCGGGGACGGCGGAGCGGGCGCCAATAATGTCGTCGGCTTTCAGGCTACGGAGGCGGGTCGGGACGGAGGCCTTGGCGGCAGCATTTCCCTTGACATCAATATCAAAGAGGTCGTCGGATTCCTTCTCGGCAAGGATGCCACTGTTTCATGCGGCCCATAGTTAATTGATATGTTCCTCAGACTTACATGCCATTGCTATGAAAATTCGAGTCTTACCCTTGGATAATTTGTTCATTGCGCTCCTCTAGACCAGCTTCAATCTTGGTGACATCGATATTCTTTCTCCAGGCCTTCTTGCCCTTTCTGGAGGTCTGTTTGTGCTGCGCCGGAGCGCTCACATCAGGAACGCGGTCCTTGATAACGGGCATCGTGTATGCTTCTATAATGTTGTAAATTCGGAACGTTAAAGATAGCAAGTAACGAAAGCCGTCACACAATGCGCCCAAAGAAACTTTCTCGCTACCACCACTAGCATGTAATTCAGCTCTGCGACCAGCCAGGATTGAAAAAAAAAATCAATAATCGGCTAGGCCCCACGTCTGATAAGTGTTCTCTTATCAGCACGTGATCCTTCTTGTTCAACGGTGAGATGGAGGGGGTCTAGACAACCTCCTGTCACCAATAAATAGGCAGTAATGCTAAGCTAGTAGGGTCCGCATAGTATGCCAACACAACAGAGAACAATGGTTGACTGGGCTTTCTGGCCAATCAATCTTTAGTACAATAATAGCTATGCAGTCCTCCATCCCTTTTTACGATCTTCCAGCTTTACTTTGTAACACTTGAATACATAGTCAAGCTGCTGTTTACTTCTTTTTTTCTGCGACATAACTTTTTCTCTGGCGCATCTGCTACTTTTGAGATATCACTCTTGAATTCTATGATATTTCTTGTTCATCGTCCATAAACCTGTTTTGTCTCCTGGGATTAATTTTCTTGAACGTCACTTCCTAGTTTATTTGTTACCTTGCTCTTTTTACCCCGCCGTCATAATCGTGTTCGTGTGTTGCTTTTCGATTATTTGCAACAACATCTAATATACTTCTCTCTTCAAACGAAACGTTGTTTGATTCTACTATATTCTCACCAACATCCACCACTCGATCTCACATCCATAATGGCGTCTGCCGGTACCAGTGGGTCATACAACACTCCTCTCAAGAAGTTCAAGTACGATATCCTATGCCACGATGACACATTCCGAACTTTTGCATAACTAATACGATAACCCTTTCTTCTCATGATAGGCTTGTCTTCTTGGGTGAACAGAGTGGTATGTTCTTGAAGCCCATCACGATTTTGCATCTAACACTATGCTTCTGAACCGACCTGACCACCGTCTCCGTATATCCCCGGATCACGCAACTAACGACTTGACCCTGTAGTTGGCAAGACTTCTCTGATTACGCGTTTCATGTACGACTCTTTTGACAATACCTACCAGGCGACTATTGGTATTGACTTCTTGTCCAAGGCAAGCTTAACCTCCTAATATCATGGACGACATTGAGACTCTCGGCTAACCTCTGACACTTTACTCGACCCACAGACTATGTACTTGGAGGACAGAACCGTGCGTCTGCAGCTTTGGGATACTGCCGGCCAGGAGCGTTTCCGCAGTTTGATTCCCTCTTACATTCGTGATTCCAGCGTTGCTGTCGTCGTTTACGATGTTACTAGTGAGTACTCTCACCCATGCCCTGATTAAAGACAGGCCCTGTCTTGCTCTTCCGACCCTGCTCCGGAGCCCATGTCAACTCTCAAATTACATGGGCAAAGAAGGGGAAATGAAAAAGAACAGACAATAGCCCATCTTTGGACCCTGGTCACCTTGACTGTGATCTGATGGAGCTTTTTTGACGTCTGGACGGAATAGCGCCCTCAAGATTGATGTTGCGGTGAGCCCCCATCGATATTTTGGGAAAGAAAAACTGTGCAATATGCAATGCACCATGACCAGATTGGATACCATTCCCGCGGCCTGACGTGCCCCTACCCATGATCCCAACAATCCCCGCTAACAACGGAACATTGTTCCCACCGCAGACTCAAAGTCCTTCCAAAACACCAAGAAATGGATTGATGATGTCCGCGCCGAGCGTGGCAACGACGTCATCATTGTTCTTGTCGGTAACAAGACTGATCTCAATGACAAACGCGAGGTCACGACCCAGCAGGGTGAAGATGAGGCTAAGAAGAACAACCTCATGTTCATGGAGACCAGTGCCAAGGTTGGTCATAACGTCAAGTCTCTGTTCAAGCGGATAGCTCAGGCTCTTCCTGGAATGGATGATGCAGCCGGCCAGGCTACCAGCCAGAGTAAGTACAACCACAAAGGCAGTCCAGCATGTGATAATCAATGCCCATCTGATGTGCATATCCCTTGCTGTGCTGTCACGCTAGTAGCAATCATGTCCGGGTTATTAACACAGGTCTCCTTACAGTGATCGATGTGAACACCAACACAGCTCCCACCGCCCAGGAAGGTTGCTCTTGCTAAATTCACCCAAAAAACAGTCTTTGCTTTTGCAAAGAATGGCAGCCGTCCTTCAAAACTTGGTCGTCATCTGCCCAAAAATTCCTCCTTCTGCATATCCAGGTTCCTACAGAGACACTAAAGCATTGGATCATGCGAGGCCTATCTTGTCATGCATGAGCGGATCCACTTTTCAGCATGACTGAGGATAGATAGCCTCCACACATCCTGTTAAAAATATGTTCCCCTATCCAGCTGCTGCTGTGCTGTGTGGGGCCGTCTGGATGTTGCCTTCCACACCGAGCATCTAACATGACACAGCTGTCGCTGTCGAACCATATCATGATGTCTACCTTTCTTTCCATCCTCCCGATTCTAGTTACGCTCGCTTTCACCATCATTTCCCCCTTTACTTCCATGTTCTGTTTTTGCATCACCATTACGCCCCGTTATGTCTGTCTTTCAGTCTGTCATGTCATTCATATTCCCCCTGTTTCTAATTCCTGCCCTTAGTGTCATCCTATTCCTTTCCACCCTCTCATGCTGTTTGGTTCTAAATCACTGACTCTATGGTATTTTACAACGACACAGATTGTGTTCAGTTCCCGCTGCTTTTCTTATTTCTTTGCTCTCATATCCATGCCTTGTGTGATGGGTTGTTGTAAGCATAGCGCTCAGGAGGATCTCGGCATTTTAATTGTATAACACTTTGAGATCTGGTGATCTCATCATTCTTTAATATCTCGGTATATATATACTGTTCTTTAGATTCATTAAAAAATCGGAATGCGACAGTAAAACCCAAGTGACAACACAAGCTCTGTACTAGCCAACATATGCACGGTAAGAGAGTGGGTATATTACAGTTCATTATTTTGTATCCAGAAGCTTAAGCCTTTTGGATCTTGACGCCGCCATCAGCCATACCAAAGTAGGCCGCGATGGGCTTCTGTGCTCGTCTCTTGTCCAAGGCGGCAGCCTGGATGCCATTTATACCGTGGAAAATGCCGATTTCAATAACACCCTCAAGGGCTGTCAGAGCAGCAGCAAGTTGGTTGACCTCCCAGCGGCCAGCCTTCTCGTCAGACTCCTGACCGTCAACTTCCAGTAGAAGAGGGTCGAAGGGAGCATCAATGATCCAGTTACCGTTGTCGGTAACACACTCGCCGGCCTTGGCGGGAAGGCCGGAACGGATGACGGGGTTGCGAGAACCCATGGCTTTGAGGTCCTCAATCAGGTCAATGGCAAAGAAAGGTTCCACTTCAATCGGAATGCCGGCTTTCCACACAGTGCAGAGGCGAGGAGAAATCTTGCGGTAATCTATGATCATATCAGACAGTATGCGCACATGGTTACAGTGACATCATCACTTACCAGCAACAACAACAAACTTGTTTGACCGAACAGCAACACCCTTCTCTTGCAAAAGGCAAGCACCACCACCCTTGATCAAGTTCATGTCCTCATCAACTTCATCGGCACCATCAAAGCAAACATCCAGCTGCACGGGACGGCCATCGGGACCAAAAGGACGTTCGGGAAGCTGGCAGACTGACAAACCTGCAGCACGGATCAAACCCTTAGACTGGCTACCGGTAGGGACGAAAACCATGTTACTGAAGAATTTAGGACCCCGGGCTGCGATGGCCTCAACGACGTAGACGACAGTACTACCGCTGCCGATGCCGACATAACGATATGAAGGGTCAAGGTGGTCGGCTACGGCCTGGTAAGCAGCGGCCTTTTTGGCAGATTCAACAAGAGTAACAGAAGACATTATGGAATATGATGGTGATTTTGGAGATATGCAGGTGAGTAAAGATGAGTGTGAGGTTAAGTGTGAGTATGAGTGAGTGTGATGCACGGATCCTGTAGGTAAAATAGACTGAGTCTCGGAGAGTGATCGGTGATGTGCGGGGTGGCTATATGTGGTTAAGTTTGCAACGGGTATAGCCACGAGGACTTGGAATCGTGAGCCGGAGAGTGGGTTTATGGTAATGAATGAGTTGTGTGCTTGGATTCGAACTAGAAGACGCATAATTGATTGTGAAAGTTTAAGTGGTTTTCAACAAAGAATTTCATATGAACGCCAAACAGGGAGCTAACATGAAAAAGTCTTTTATGACACATAAGACATAGATTAGGGTCTTATACAAAACTATAAACCCACGTCAAGATCCGGCGGGGTTCCGTACATAATGTTCTTTCCTCAATGATCAACCTCGGGTTGAGTGTTTCACACATATATGCGGGGCCATGCCTGAGATCGAAAATCATTCATGCCTACACAAATATTTAAAGGACATGACAGCAAAAGCATGTGTAGCATATCAGCGAAGTAGAGATAATATCTGGAAGGTTTCCAAATTTGTCAAAATTTGTCAAACTCGGCACAGGTAGCAATGAAATCATCAACTGTGCCGACTGGGCGTAGGATCGAAGCAGGAAGCATCTGGCGGCACATGGGAACAGGTCATATGCAGATCCGGAAAGTATCTTTGAATGAAGCCAAGACATGTTTAAATTCGGCATTTTACTGTAGTTTGCTAAACTGTATGTACAGCAGTCTCGTGACGAATGTCCATGAAGCCTGTCTATTGACTCGTCGTGGAATGTATCGTGGTTGTATATATGTACCTTGGTACGACGCCATTACTATTTATTTGACGATCTAAAGGCTTTGTATTGCTGTGGTTGATCTCCAGGCTACAGCTATTTTTAAGTTGTTGTTATTTCCTACAAACGGACCTCATGGCCTCGGAGCGAGTCCGAGAATAAGGTTCCCGTTGAACTGTAAATTTCCATGCCAATTTTAGTACACATGTTTCTGTGCAGGTTGTTTAGACCTCCTGGTCTCCTTGGTCCAAGCTGTCAACCAGACTCTGAACTGGCTTTGACCTTGGCCTGGCCCGATTCTAACCCTGATTACTCGGCTTTGTCATTTTTCAGCCAAGGCCAGCCAGTAAATAATCAATCTTGTATAATGTCGTTATTATGTAATCCCGGCCCATTTTAAAGGAATCACTTTTTAGAAAATTTAGAGATGTGTATCCTAGGCCAAGTCAGATTGGAGGGTTATGACGGTTGATGGGTCCGGGCCATGCGCGGACAGACGGCGATGTGTCAATCTCTCCATGCTTTTCGCATTTAGTAAGCCGGGTGTTGACAGAAAGGTGCATGAAAAAGAAGTGTTTTGAGTTGGCGGCGCGTGTTGAGTGATGATTGAGCGAAGGGGTCTTAGGGAAATTCGGTTGGCCCGGGATTCAAAAGGTTTTTTCCCTCTTAACAGTTGTGATTGACCTGTAGGGACAAGCAGCTGGGACTAGATGACGGGATTATGCGCTGGTACAAGGGAATAACGTCAGAGCCCCTCGACCTAAATCAGAGCCAGCAAACACATCAATCATCGGGATTTGTAGGCTGGTGATGATCAATAGTCGTTGAGTCGGGACCTTGCGAGACTCCGCGCGACTTCCTTTAGTTTTTAAACTAACTCGGATCTCCTCAATCCGTTCGAGCTTCCTTCCAAGTTTCAATTTTTTCCCTTAATTAATTTTTTAATTTTTAGTTATACAATATAATACTTTTTAATTTTTAATACTCTTCCTTTTCCAACTTTTACAAAACCCGAATCTATTCCCTTCCTGGTTCCCGTGTTGTGTTTTTGCTGGTCTTTAGTTGCACTGCATCATCAGCTGCAGACTCCTTTTGATGAACCTCACGATAGCGTCTCATCATCGCTGGGCGGCTAATCAGCATAGAGCCAACTCAACCACAGATCTGTAAACATCATCGGTCGAAGCAGCACTATTATATATGACTCGTCGTTGATATATTCTCTTTCGCGCTTTTGTTTTCTTGACTTTTTGATACTTGGTCGATATATCATCAGTGTCCTTTTGCTCATTTGGCTGTCGCTGGAATTTGATCGTGTGCTTCTCGCCGACCGGTCGCCGACACTCCTCTTTTGCCCCCCTCACGCGACCCATTTAGTTTACTACGACCTGTGATTATCCCACATTTCTTTTCCTTTCATTATTCTATCAATAATAATGCGCTCTTTCTCTCGTCTTTTCCGCATGCCGCGGCCCAAGGTACGTACGGCTGACTCTCCATACCCAACATCACTGCTGAACCTGCGCTCATAAATAAGCTTGTTGATCGGCTGGCCATCCCCACGATCTCATGCAGGCGCTCAGTCATGACGTCGCATGGGAGTCTTGTTTTCACTGAATCTGCATATCATGCAATAATATATCAGCATTTACTGACTGGCGTCTACAGAAATTTCTTGGCTGCATCAGTCTCGAAATTGCGACTGAAGTCATTACTATCCTTCTCGCCTTCAATAAGGCCACCGGTGTCTATGGTCTTCTTGCCATTCTGACCGGATACAGTCTTAACGCCCTGCAAATACCTACCTACTTGTACTGCGTCGCTGTCATTACTTGCTTGGGCTATCTGCTTCCTCACATCCGCCGACAATCTTCCTTTCAAATGCTCACGCTCGCGTGGCTGTACATTATCGATTCTTTTGTCAACCTTGCCCTTACCATCTCATTTGCCGTCACCTGGTATGTGGCCAGAGCCGCTGAGGATGCCCAGGCCGACGACTCTGTCACCTCCCAGACCCCTCTCAAGGTTACTGGTGGCAGTCTGACGGCCAAATCTGCCTCGAGCATGCCTCAGGATACTGCCTTTAGCATCATATTAATCGCCTTGGTTACGCTCTCGCGCTTCTACCTCTGCTTTGTCATCGCGGCTTATGCGCAGAGATGTATCCGTCGCCGTATCAACAGCTCCACTGTTGAGTCGAACGACCCCATGAAATTGCTTGGTGTCCCTTTCAACGAGGAAGATGCTAACGGCCACACCACCCGAGGAAAGCTTGCTCGTCTGATGATTAAAATTGGCCGTTCGTACTGGCTTGACTCTACTGATCAGGACGAATGGGCTCGGTCTATGAATGCCCGTTTCCGCAAGAACACCGAAGATGTGGTGTAAATGATTTATTGAGACATGTCGTTATGAAGTCGACATCTTACGACCAGACTGGGTCTGTATTTCAATGGGGCAAGACTATTCTTCTCTAGCGTTGTGGTACTGACTGTCTTCCCACAAAAATGTCGACATTTCTATTTTGTCGGATCAAGGGCTGGCTGTTCCCGTAAAAATCAGGCCAGATATAATACCTCTACTATACCCACCGTTCCGCCATGGACCATCCGATCTCATTGTCGATTCTATGACGAAGGGATGTCTAAAGGTTTCATGCATAACGGCTATTTCTTTTATCTTTCGTCTTCTAATTGTTTTCAACTACTTCATTAAAACAAAAGTCGCATACGGGGTAGCAAGAGTTGGCTTGGTCCCCCTCTTGTGCTTTCGTCCCAAGATCAGTGGTCTGGAGACCAAAGAAAGCTTGACTACCCCAGAATAATTACTGATCGAGCTATGGCATTTGGCGATATTGCATTTTAATACTGGAGAAGACACCATCTATCATGTACATAATGACATTGGTACCCGCTGTACCTTGGTTGTGTATTTAGTCATCTGTCAAGGGACAGATACTTTGGGCTGTTCAGGTGGTTGTCTAATCTATTGACCTACTCTTCTTCTTTGCCCTTACCGGTTTAATGTTTGGTATCTTTTCAGTGGCCATTAAAAGTCCATCTCAGCATTTTATCTAGCGAAAGTCGTACTCTTATAGTACTAGGAACATAATAATTTGAATAAAAGAGGTACACGGCTTGTACCAAAATCCAGTATAATAAATTTTCCCAATGCACCAGTATCGACGCGTGATAGTCTATGTCATGATAATAAAGTTACAGTGAATTGCAAATGAAAATGTGGTGGTGGTATATAATAAAGCCTGTGTGGTTTTCAAGTTTTGAGTCTGTCGGTTTCCGTCAAAAGATCTCCAACCAGATGTTGCCATACAGTTATGATATGGCAACAGCGTAGTGTGTTGGTTTTACATTAGTTGTTCAGGAGCAAATATGACAGTAAGACGATATAAATGGACGAGATCACACTGATGCCACTCCCCGACACAGACCACGTAGATAGACGATGATACCTTCCTATTTGAAGGTTTCTGGAATATAATAGGAGATCTCCGGAGTGCATTCTGCACATTCGAAAAAAAAAAATAGGTAGTCCTCATGTCGTCGGTACGGAAGTGTATCTCCTTTGTCAGCTAATTCCGCCGCCCCACGGAAGCAGTGCGGTCTAACCCTTTTGGGACAATATGTTTATAAACTGTTCCTTTATTGTAAGAGCCCTAAATTGACATTTATTATATATATAAAAGAAATTTTATAGGATTGAAAATAGATCACGTGATTTAACAACAAGATACTCAATATGGAGTTCAGAGTTCTCTAATATGGCTTCCAAGGGAGTGTGTCATTTTTGAAGGTGCAGGCGCGGACGATGGAGTCGCTGCCGAATGTTTCTCCGCATATTGTTTATGCTTTGACAAACATCTGATTAGTAAGCTTCACAGGTCGGTTGACTGCGTCCTGATGTCCTGAAGTTTCACAAAAGTTGGTGATAATGGACACCTCAGGTTTTTGAATACTGTTACAAGGCATATCCGAAGCCAAGCACACATTATTTTGTTTGCATTGAGTCGCTATCACGACATCTTGATAGTACTGACGCCATACAGTTGCAGAGGAGCCCCCAACTTTGCAACTTTGGACTGTGACAATCGCAGCAAGCTAGTGCGTCTTAGTGCTGATGTATCCGGCGTCTGTGATTGGTCGACTAGGTTTTATAATTACAGTTGGGAGAATGAAGTTGTTTTCATTCCTTTGTCAGAACCTTCTGCGTAACCTCTATGTATGCGAGGCCGGAACCGGTCGAATAATTCCAACAATCTCCTTTCCTCGCCTAACATGGGTAATTGATTTCTGCTGACAATCGGGGACTGGTACCGAATGTAACGGGCTTCATTGGATGAGGAATGATGATGGAGGGGGTCTGTCTAAGACCAAGGCCACAACTTGTGGTTTTATAAACATGAACTATTGCGTCAGTCGACCACATGTTACATGGCATCTCTGATCTAGACGATGATCTGTACCCTTGTGCTGAGAAATCGCACGACCCGGCTTCTTTGCTTCCGGTGGATATATTGTTACCATAACCCTATGAGATTGCTGCAAGTCTGCCGTCATCGGGTCAAGCATGGGGTTCGTCGAATCTTTAGACTGACAATGACAGACATACATAAGAGGACTCCAACAGGATTCTGAAAGGGTAAAAAAAAATTGTTATGTGGTGGGTGGTGGTGCAATAGGCCCGGAAGAGCGCTAATCGATCACGCAATTCCGAAAGAAAGATGCGCCCCGCCAACTCCATGCTGCAACGTCTTACTTTCAACCAACCCCGTGACAGATAGTTACAAAGCAGGAACTCCTACTAGGCTAGAGCCTGCAGCGATTTGGCCAAAAAGAGAAATCAGTGAGCTGAAGGATTCCAATTTCTTTTTTTGTATTAAACTGTTGGCTGGATAATATGCGGCAGATATTGTGAAAGAAGAATTGGAACAATCAATAAAAAAAATTATGGCAACTGCACGGAATGCTTAGTAAATGCGAGATGGCAACTATTATTATTGTGTCATTTTTTTAATAGTTATAATCACTAATCTGCTGGCAAGATTTTCTCACCATATGCCCAGAGTTATTATTGACCACTTGCAGTCCCTTTCCCATCATCAAATATACTCATCAGAGAGTCAACTCATATCGTATATATCTCGTCCGACTTTCGTTATTTCTTCAATCATTTAATCAAATAAATTTACCTGCTCAGTGGGACCTTTGTCTTCCCATCATAGCCTAAGTTCCTAGCAACCCTCACCCCAAGACTGGTCATACATACACAGCAAACCAGCAGCTCCGCACACCCCCCTCCCCCCCGGCTCTTCAAGACTGACTGCACGAAACCAACCAGCCCGAAGCTTTTCTTTGCTCACTTATTAGTCTATATTCCTTGTATTCATCAATTGCTTAGCCTTGCATCTGCGTGAACCTGACTGTTCCGCTGCTGGCTCCTTTATTACTCAGTGAACCCCATTCTGTCCTTAGGACGCCCACACGCCATTGAGCATTTGCCTCCTTAGGCCCTTTTATCACCAGTGACTGCCCCTCCTTGAAGTTGAAGTTTTCCCCTTCTTCCTCTTCTCCTACCATGTCGCTGCGCTTCTGGCAGACAAGTTCGACAGATACAGACAAAGAAGCAGCAATGTCTGGTGCGCAGGCCATTGGCTCCCCGAGCGAGGCTGGTAAGTCTTTCCGTTACTATATACACACTTCACAATTGTCATTCTCGTGGCGTTTTCTACCCGATAGGTTCATACTCTGCGCCACTATTGTTCTCGGAGAGCGGCTCCGTCCCGACTTGTTCGATACGTTCTCACAGTCTACAAACATCCAACCCGTCTGGAAGAACCCTGGAGCATCTTGTTGGCTGTATCGTCTTTCACATCATCTCATAGTCTATGCTAGCTTCTGATATTATAGTTGCGCGTATATTTACCGATATGGGATGAATAATACTAATTCTCTCGAGTCAACGGTTGTGGTCACCATACCTTTCGATTCACCAGCTTCTTCTGATCATTTTCATTACTTTGCTCGCATCTACCTGCATGGCTGTCACTCATACATCATAGACTCTCACTAATATGACTATTTCTATCTCTGACAGTCGCTCGCATCGCTTACCTTTCCAGCGATGTTGTCATCTCCGTTCAACCTTCCCTCGATTCCGATTCAGAATTCTCACCCTTTCTCAGGTCCTATGTGACGCAAAAGACCAAGAACCTGATCTCTTCTTCTGAGACCGAGGTATGTCGCCATCGCATCTTTTTTATGTCCCCCGTCATGGGCTCCATTTTTTTTGTCCTCCCCTGGTCGCACGCAGTATTGGCATGTGCCTGTGCTGCTGGTCTTGGTTGTGTAAGCCGTTTTTGGTGCTACACATTTGGCGGGGCTCAACCATGCATGTTGCAGATGTGTGTGATGTTAGTGGTGTTGCTAATAACCGCTTCTCTCACAGGTTGTTCCTGTCCGGTTTAATGCCGACCCTCTCCTCTCCGTTTTTGGCCCAATCCGCTCCAGCCAGTACACCTCCGTCACCACTACTTCATCCATACTTTTGCAGTCCGTCGGTCACCTCTACAAGCTGGCCAACTACCCTGTTGTCATTCATGTTTCTCTTTCACCCAAGGAAGACCCCGACTATTCTCCCATCACTTCCATTCGCAATGCTGGTTGGACTTTTCTGCAGTCTGATAGCGTCCAGGAAGCTCAGGACATGGCCGTGACTTCCCATGCTTTGGCTGTCCGCTCCGGCAAAGGTGTGATTCACTTCTTCCCCAACTCTGTCTCTGCTGCTGAGGAGGAACCCGTTCAGCCCGAGGCTCCTACCTTGATCAGAGCTCTGTTTAATGAAGAGTCTATCGTCGTTTTCAAGGCTGCTCCTTCCACCAACACTACCGTCTACGCCGACGAGCAGACTCCTGCTCCTGCGTCTACTGAAACGACTGAGGCCATCCAGAAGCCCACTGCTGTGAAATCTGAGGAGATTGTCACCTATGCCGGTGATATTTGGAGCAAGTTGGCTGAGGTCACTGGCCGCCAGTACCACGCTTTTGAGTATGTCGGTTCCAGCACTGCTACCAACTGCGTGTTTGTTTTCGGTGCCAACAGCCACGTCTTTGCCGAGGCCGTCGAGGCCGCTTCCGCCGATGAGACTTTTGCTGGTGCTGGCATCTTGACCGCCCGCCTCTACCGCCCTTGGCTCGGCTCTAAGCTTATCAAGTCCATTCCCAAGTCTGTCAAGAGAATAGCTGTTCTTGAGCAGATCCGCCGGAAGACTACTAAGTGGGGTCCTCTTTTGTTGGACGTTCTTACCTCTGTTAAGAGTGGCCCCGGTAGCATCGAGATCATTGTTGGACACCAGCTTCACCACATCACTGCCGCTACCGTTGGCCAGGCCCTCCGTGGAGTTATCCAGAACCTCACCTCCGAAAAACCTATCCAGAACCTCGAAGTCGGCAGCGAGGTTGCTGCTACTACTGAGTCCATTTACACTGTCGAGTCCCCTAAAATAGAGACTGCCTACACCAAGATCTTGGACCAGCTTTTCGGCAAGCGTGCATTTGTTGCCAACGCGTTGTCTTCTGAAAATGCCGGTATCTCCCAGACCGTCGCTGCTACCCCCGAGTTTGGTTTCGGTTCGCTTCTGGCTCGTAAGGAAAAGTGCTCCCGCTTCATTTCTGAAGCCAAGGCAGCCGCCTCTTCCAAGGAATTCTCCACCGAGACCCCGTCGCAACAGCTCGCCATGTGGTCTTTGAATGTCGATGATGCCGCTAAGACTAACGCTGCTGCTGACGAGGTCATCTCCAGCCTAGAGGCTGATGGCAGCATCCTTTCTCAGAAACTCCTCCAGGATAAGGCTCTCTTCCTCAAGGAGTCTCTGTGGTTGGTCGGCTCTGACGCCTGGTCCTACGATCTGGGTAACTCCGGTGTTCATCATGTTCTCGCCTCTGGCCAGAATGTTAATATGCTCATCATTGACTCTACCCCCTACTCTGAACGCAACGCCGCTGATGCCGAGCGTCGCAAGAAGGATATTGGTCTTTATGCTATGAACTTCGGCAACGTTTACGTTGCCTCTACTGCTGTTTATAGCTCCTACACCCAGGTTCTCCAAGCTCTCATGGAGGCCGACAAGTTCGAGGGACCCTCTGTCGTCCTGGCTTACCTGCCTTACTTTGGAGAGCATGATTCTGCCCTGACTGTCCTTCAGGAGACCAAGAAGGCTGTCGATATTGGCTACTGGCCTTTGTACCGCTGGAACCCTCAGAACGAGGAGCGTGGTGAGCCCAACTTCTCTCTGGACTCTGAACGCATCAAGAAGGAGCTCAAAGACTTCCTTTCTCGCGACAACCAGCTCACTCATCTCATGAAGAAGCAGCCTCAATATGCTGCTACTCTGGCTCAGGATTTCGGTACTGAGGTCCGCGAACAACAGAAACGCAAGGCTAAGGATGCCTACGATCAACTTCTTGAAGGTCTCTTCGGTGCTCCTTTGACTGTTCTGTATGCTTCCGACAATGGTAACGGTGCTTCCGTCGCCAACCGTTTGGCCAACCGTGGTAAGGCCCGTGGTCTCAAGACTCAGGTTATGACCATGGAAGACTACCCTCTTGAGGACCTTCCCTCTGAGGAGAACATCATCTTCGTCACCTCCACCGCTGGTCAGGGTGAGTTCCCTCAAAATGGTCATGCTCTGTGGTCTGCTCTTAAGGACAACACCGAACTTGATCTTGCTTCTGTCAACTACTCTGTTTTCGGTCTGGGTGACAGCCACTACTGGCCTCGCAAAGAGGACAAGATCTACTACAACAAGCCTGCCAAGGACCTTGACCGTGTCTTGAGCAACCTTGGTGCCAAGCGTCTGGCCGACATTGGTCTTGGTGACGACCAAGATCCTGATGGTTACCAAACTGGTTATAATGAGTGGGAGCCCAAGATCTGGACTGCCCTCGGCGTCGAAAATGTTGACGGTCTTCCGGAGGAACCTGCTCCGATCACCAACGAGGACATCAAGATTGCCTCCAACTTCCTTCGTGGTACCATTGAGGAGGGTCTTGCTGATACTTCCACTGGCGCTCTGAGCCCTGAAGACTGCCAGCTGACTAAGTTCCACGGTACTTACATGCAAGATGACCGTGATATCCGTGACCAGCGAAAGGCCCAGGGTCTCGAACCCGCCTACGCTTTCATGATTCGTTGCCGTCTGGACGGTGCCGTTGCTACTCCCCAGCAATGGATTCAGATGGATGACATCGCTACGCACCTCGGTAACGGTACCATGAAGCTCACTACCCGTCAGACCTTCCAGTTCCATGGCATCGTTAAGGGTAAGCTCAAGCCCGCCATGCGTGCCATCAACCGCGCTATGATGACTTCTTTGGCTGCTTGCGGTGATGTCAACCGTACCCTCATGTGCTCTCCTACTCTGAAGCACTCCCACTACCATAAACAGATCTGGGAGTGTTCTCAGCGTATCAGTAAGCGACTTCTGCCCGCTACTCGTGCCTACCACGAGATCTGGCTGATGGACGAGGAGAAGAAGGTTCAGGTTTCTGGCGATGCCCTTCAGGACTTCGAGCCCCTGTATGGTCCCACTTACCTACCTCGTAAGTTCAAGATCACTATTGCCACCCCTCCCCACAACGACACTGATGTCTATGCTCATGACATTGGTCTGATTTCCATCCGTGGCGAGGACGGTAACCTGGCTGGTTTCAATTTGACAGCCGGTGGTGGTATGGGTACCACTCACAATAACAAAAAGACCTACCCCCAGCTTGGTCGTATGATGGGTTTCGTCACTCCCGATCAGGTAGATACTGTTTGCGAAAAGATCATGCTGGTTCAGCGTGACAACGGTGACCGTAAGAACCGTAAGCACGCCCGTCTCAAGTACACCATTGACGACATGGGTATTGATATCTTCCGCTCCAAGGTGGAGGAACTGTGGGGCTGCAAGTTCGAAGCTCCTCGTCCTTTCAGCTTCGAGAGCAACGTCGACGTTTTTGGTTGGATTAAGGATGACGTTGGTCTGAGCCACTTCACCATGTTCCTGGAGAACGGCCGTATCGAGGATACTCCCGAGTGGCCCATGAAAACTGGTCTTCGTGACCTTGCCCACAAGGTTGATGCCTTAAAATCTGGTGAATTCCGTCTTACCGGTAACCAGCATCTGGTTATCTCCAACATCCACGATGATGACCTCGACATGGTTAAGGGCGTCCTCAAGAAGTGGAAGCTTGACAACACCCAACACTCTGGTCTCCGTCTGTCCTCAATGGCCTGTGTCGCTTTCCCTACTTGCGGTCTTGCTATGGCCGAGTCTGAGCGTTATCTTCCTGTCCTCATTGGCAAGCTTGAGGGCTACCTTGAGGAGATTGGTCTGCGTCATGACTCTATTGTCATGCGGATGACTGGTTGTCCCAACGGTTGCGCTCGTCCCTGGTTGGCCGAGGTTGCTTTTGTTGGCAAGGCCTACGGTGCTTACAATATGTACCTTGGTGGTGGTTACCACGGCCAGCGTCTTAACAAGCTCTACAGACAGTCCATCAAAGAGGAGGAGATTCTTGCCACTCTCAAGCCCATCCTTAAGAAATATGCTCTGGAGCGTGAAGAGGGCGAGCGCTTCGGTGACTTCGTCATCCGTGTCGGTATCATCAAGGTTACCACTGACGGTACCAACTTCCACGACGGTATCCCCGACGAGGACGAGGAATAAGCATGGGAACTGCACATGTCTATAATCTCTCAGGGTTAAAAAAGGGTGTCTTTATTTTGTTTCATTTTCTTCATCTGTATACTTTGTATTTCTGTTTACGATCTACTACTACTTGGTTTGTTTTGTCCCATCAACAACCCGCTGGCTTTGTGTTTGGAAATTTATTTGGTTTTTGTGTTAGGGACATATATATTGTCGCTTCTCCGACTATACTTTAGGGCATTTACGAGAGTTGTCGATATGTTGGCGGGTCATTGTTTCCGAGGGCTTTGTTAAAGGTCGGGGAGATTCTAGAGATATCATATCATGGCGTTGTGGCTTTTGTATATTAAATGTGTAAATAAGAATTGACATGTATCAAACCTAGTACTGTCTTGCAAAGTGATGGGAAGTGGAGGTCATGGACATACAAGATATTGATTATGTTGATTAAAAAATGGAACGGGTTGTATAACAGCGAGATTGACATTAACTAAAAAGGCAAATCATGAAGCTAAAATATGGTATCATTCATTCAACCCAATCAACTAGCATTTTGTTTCCGGAAACATGAAAACAAAAGCAAATATCATTAAAACAAAAAAAGCAAATATCATTAATCCCCAAACGCCATAGATACAAGATACATCAAAACAAAATCATTAACCCCGACCTCCATCTTTCACCGCCTGCGAACCTTTGCCCATAAATCCTTAATCGGATCCAAGATCTTGTCATACCAATGACCCGGCTTCCACCCCCCAGCACTCCCCGACAACTGACTGCCCCCGCCGATGCCAAAGAACGACCACGGCCCTTTCATCTTCATGCGCACACGACCCTCGACGACCATGTTAATAACATTAAGTATAGCATAAGCCGACGAACCAATCGCACGGAACAAGGCCAAGATAGCGACGGACCACAAAATGAAGGAGAGATACCAGTTGTCACCAATATCATCGCCGCCAAAGGCCTCAGAAATTGCCATGGCCAGCGTGGCGTTGGCAATCATCCAGATCATGACCATGTAGGTACGGACACTCTTGTAGTAGTCTTCCTGCATCTGAGCCTCAGAGGGAGGCGAATCTTCGATAGAGAGGCGATCACGGAGGTTCCGGAGTGCCTCGTCGTATCCGGAATCGATATCGAGTTGTTCAGAGGGCATTTCAAGTTCGACGACGCTACCGTTCTTGCCTTTACCAATAGCACCACCGAGATCAGTCTTGATGACGTTGTCACCCTTGGTACCCCAAGTGACATCGTGGGTGTTGCAAAAGGCGTAGATCTGGAGAGTGCAGATGTAGGAAGGCAAAAGCATAAAGTACTGACCGGCGGATGTGAAGAGATGCCACGGCTCAAGATAGATGAGTGACATGACCACGTACAGACCGATCGTAGACAGCGTAGAGACAATAAGGTTCGTGAACACATTGCTACCAATTGAAACATCGGTACCGTCATCATTGGTAAACTGATACACAACAATGTAGATACAGGCGAAACTAGTGTACATCATGATAATGGAGTATACAACCATACTGAAGAAATAAAGTTTCTTCGCACCCTGAGGACGGTTACCGAGAGACAAGATAAATTGGGTAGCAATGAGCAGAACACAACTGTAACGCAGAATGATAAAGATCCACTTGGCGATGTGGTGACCAAAGGGATCAACTTTATCATCAGCAATACCGCCGGCAACGAAGAAGAAAGTGAGGTAAAAGTTGGCCAAAGAAAAGTAGGTAAAGAAGAGCTGGAGGAACTGGTAGACAAATTCAATGTGAAGCAGCACTTTTCGCGCAACTGTGTGATCGGTGCTCCAAATCTGCTTGAAATGGACCAGCGAATACACAGCAGCGAAGAAGGCACCGTTTAACCAACGACGACGTTGGGATATGAACTCGGGAACGGAGTCAGGCACATCGGTTTCACCGGTGCAGCCACGAACATACTTCAAGACCCATCTCTCGCCACGCTTGGCCACCAACTCCCAGCAAAGAATACGATCTTCGGCAAGGTACATGTTGGCAGTGAAGACATCAGCATGTTGACCATGGAGGGTTTCACCCTTGAAGTATTGACTGAGGGGACCATGGCCGTTCTCGTCATTCTGAAGGGCATGGTATCTGTAGGCGGACAGAGCACCAGGCAAGACAGTAATGTACCCAAAAGTAGACTCAAGTGGCTTATCCAAAATGTTAGACATCTTGTACTCAAAGTTCTGGGAGGCAACGAGGGGATTCAGAAGGTTACGTCCATAACGACCCTTCATGGCAGTAATCTCGCCACAAGCACCAGCAACATTCGAGTCAGTGTCGAAAGCCTTCCATAGGTGGTACAGTGAATTGCTGCCAGGACGAGTACCAACGTCTAGCAAAATGCAGACATTGGGATTCAAGGCCTTGCCAAGGGCATTGAAAAACCAACGGTGAGAGTTCAGCTTACGCTGGTTCTTTTCCTTGAGACAGAAGATCATCTGACAAGGAACAATGCCCTTTTCAGCACCCTTGAACTTGAGATCAGAGTCCAAAGACACTTGAGTGGTGTATTCGTAGACGTGAGCCTGGACAGCCTTTTGGTTGACAAAGTTCTTGGCAATTCCATGCTGGTAGACACCCATAGCAGCAAGGGCATCCAGAGTACGGGGGTGGATCTTGGTACGACCATCACTGACAATGCACACGACAATCTTTTGCCAGCCATCAGGTCCCCAGGTACGAGACTTTGAACGAGAGCAGAAGTGAGAGATATTCTTCATGACGGCATACATGGTGCGAGTGAAGTCGAACTCGTTTTCGTTGTACATGGTCACGCAGATAAACAGCTCAGTCTCACGAGCAGTACGCCCTATGTTCTGACGGAGCTTGTATCCACGTTCGACAAAGTCATCGGGATCGCACGTCACGGCAGTATACCGCATATGGGTGAACTCAATTTCGTCACGGCGAGGCAGAAAGGAGTACAGAATGGTGGGAATCTTACATTCCAAGACCAGCTCACCGTTGATAAGTTGAACCTCCTTCTTGGAAGTTTGAGGAGCACGAACACCACGGCGTTCATGCTTGCCTTCAGCCGGAGCAGGCATATAGGCATGAGCAGCCATATGAGGTTCATCCTCATCCTGGAACTCATGGAACTGTTCACCTAGAGTTTCCTGAGAGTCGTAGCGAACATGTTGGCCATCCCGATGGAACGGCTCGAATTCAGACTGCATGTCAGATCCGCCATAGAGATCCTCAGCGTCGTCATCATAGTAGTCATCGTCAAATTGTTCGTCATGGTCATCAAGAGGGATGTTGGTAGAAACGTCACTGGGCTGGCCAAACATGGGCTGAGGGGGTAAAGGCCGACGAGGACTCCCACCACTACCATAGCGTGATGCAGGAGTGCCCGTGCGAGGGCTGCCGTCAATGTCAGATGGCTCATAGCGCAAGTGAGAAGGCGGCTGGCTATATTGCTGCGGCCGTTCCGGGGACCATGACCGGGTCGGCGACTGATAGCTAACTTCAGACCCATAGTTTCCACGGCCCTGGAACGGAACATATGTAGAGTCGGGAGGCGCCATGTGAGGCGGATCCATAATGGACGACCGGCGAGACCGCGTCGACGTTATCGACGGCTGATATGAGTGGCCGGTTTGTCTGGAACTGTTGGGGTAGTGGTCTGGTGAGCGAGGGCGTCTGGGGATAGTGGCAGAAGGGGCAGGTGGGGGAAGTCGTGTGAAGGAAGGGGGGTTCATGACAGCCACAGCAGTAGTGTGGACTGCGATTGGCTCTTCTTGAGGTTGGACTCCTTTGGTGGTAAACTGGCGTTGTTGCCGCCGCGGCGAAGGCCCGTCTGGGATACGCGGAAGAAGACTATCTCCATCTGGCCAAGACTCGCAGCTTGGCCGAGGCCAATGAGCAGGATTCTGACTGGCCATTACAGCAGACGGTGCCGAAGGACGCTGCAGAGGCTCGTGCGGAGAAATTGGCTTGCGCGGAATCGGTGAAGACTGGAGAAAATCAGGCGAAACACCAGGTTGAGGCTGTTGCTGGTAATCTTGACGTTGGATGCTTTGCTTCGAACAGTTCTTGGGAGAGATTCTCAAAGGAGGAGGACCAGTAACCAGAGTCTCTGGACGAGAATCAAGAGCAGGAACAGGTTCAGATCCCGTATGCAATACATGGCGGGTGGAACCTTTTCGCGGCGGCGTCAACTGGAAGGGATAAGATAGCAAGACCGCTCGGTCAGGCTTACGTTGCTGAGGAGACATCTTTGGCTTGTTGACGTTGATCTTATTGATCGCCTTCTTGGGTGAATCCCTCTTCAAGGGAGAGCCAGTGACTGGCATAGGCACTGGCATGGAGCTAGAAGTGGAACTAGGAACAAGAATCGAGGAAGATGTGCGACTCTAGCGCGGAACCTTTCTCGGTTGCTTCTTCTGAGTAGGCGAGGCGGCCGGAACGGACTTGGAGCCGGGCGTGGCAGGTGCGGCAGCAGGAGCAGCAGTGTCAGGAGTAGTAGCAGAGGGAATTGGAATGCAGGAACGTTTGGGGGAAGCTGTTTTCAAGCTGTGGGAAGTGTGAGGACGTTGGTTTGTAAATGCACCAGAGATACTTGCTCCGGGCGCTTCCTCTAAATCTACAGCATCATTATCATGTGGGGGGTCTTCTATATTAAGAACATACGCTTGAGTGTGGCGACCCTGCGTTGGGTCATAGTCCTCGTGGGACGTCAAGAGACGCATGCCTTGCTGGCAAGTAGGCGAGACTTCAGGCTTGTCATCGTGAGGAGCGGGGATCCTGTACTCGGGTGGCCGCGTGGGCGTTTTCGGCCGACGATGCGGATTCATTGGTGTGGGCGGTTAAATATGGCAGCTAGAGAAGCTCTTGCAATGTCATACAACGTGAAAGGCTTGCTTCAGGGAGTGTGGCTTGTACGAGTTGTTGCCGGATGTGTCTGTCACGAGTTGAGATATTGGCAATAGCAGGAAGCGCACTCAAATTCCGAACAGAACAGTTGCCGTGGGACGTTAGACTTGAGGAATGTGTCGGCGGAAGATAATCAATACAGATACACTGCGTGCTTAAACCAGTTCCAAGCAAATGATGTAATCTTGCTGGTCAAAGTTGGTTCAAGGGAGACGTTAGCATGCAGATTGTGAGTGATCACAGGTTTTAACGAACGTTAGTTGTGCGTCAAGACTTGACTGGTACGCAGGACGCAGCTCGGCTGATCGATATTGTCCAGGTTGACCTTCACAGGGACGCAGCAGCAAGTTTTACACGAGTGTGCTTTTTTGCGTAATGTCGAACCCTTTGAGCGAGTGATGGTGGGCGATGTGGTCCGTCACGATCGTGATAACTCCTGAATATAAGGGTTTGTTGTCGTGGGTATCGTTCAAGCTCCAAGTAAGTCGTAACAAGGGAACGTCAAAAACACAAAACCAAAACACTTTGTCGTGATGATGAATGAAGAAAGAATGCAATGGATATCAATCAACCAAAATACAACAGGCATGCAACTGATTTAGATATGAACCATTATAAAGAGAATTTTCATAGGAGAAAAAATAATGAAATTATTGTAAGGGCCCCGTTATCTGTACCTTGAACCTTTGTTGACCAGGTCTCAATCAGGCAACCCATGGAATCTCATTCTTCTGCGCCTGCCACTTCCCACCCGCCCACATTTAGCTCATCACCCCCCGCCCCCTCCTCATCGACCACGGCCTATGCAGCGTACGTTTCAATTCGTTTATTCCGGTTCATCCACTGCTGTTCACTTCTACTGCAGATCCCTCCCAACGCTGCTGTGAGTTTGCCAATTGTTCCTGAGCACAGGCTTCTTTTTCTTCCCAAAAGGTCGTCCATCGTCTTAAAGACAAGTAAAAATAAAGTCAACAAAAGAACAGGCTTGGAGCTCCCATTCGCTGGCGCAGCGTTGGTTGACAGGGTAACTATGCTGACTAAGCATCCCGTTTCCTCAGCAAGGTTACCATTGTTTCCCAGTTCGGCAGTGTAAATGTAAACCAAATGGCAAAATGATTGCTGATTTGATATTACCTATGAAACAGCCCAATGTTAACAAACGAACGACTGTACATACAGTATACTTAATAATTGATTTCAGCACGTTTCCAAGCTTTCCAAGATATCCAAATAGAAATCCCAGGCCAGACCAATGCGCCAAAGTAAACAACGCATGCATATGTTCGTTCACTCACTCACACTCGCTCTCTGTCTGACCTCGTACACACGTACATACATATGTACATGTCGCCCACAGCTTCACCGCCTTCTGTGTCTTCTCATCCCCTAGTCTAAACCCGCTGGTGGCGACAAGATGGGCTGCTGGAAGCCTACTGCTAAATATATTTCAGGTCAAGTAAACAATGGAACAATCAATTCTACCCCACAAGCGCTTGTGCTCACCTGCCAAATATCGTCATGATACTCACGATACACAAAGAAACTCGTCCCGTTCAACTTCAAACGCTCCGGCTTCCATTAACCGCCGAGCCGGTTTCGTGCTTATTTAGATCCACCTCATCTTGACAAGTCAACTTGACATGCCCCTTACTGATCAATATTCACCATAAGTACTTGCATATATATATATATATATATGTATATATCCTCAAAAGCTTGATAATGAGTTTCCGGCCCATAAAATATTTGTCATCTTTTCTTTTCCTGGCCCTGTCGGCAAGCCCTGTCTCTCCAATCGGAACCAATGCACACAATCAACAAAACACATGTCCATCACGGCAAGCAGCTGACAAGACAAGCCTCTAAAACAAAGCCACTTTCTCTTGAATGCATTCCCCAGATGTTTAATCCAGCATCGAACCGCGCGTCATTACTTAACGGCTCGCTCGCTTGATCTTTTACAATCCCCTCATTCGTGAATATGCATGGCCATGGGATACATCCTAGTTTGTAGTTAAATTGGTATTGTTTGTTCCTGGGGTGTTGTCGGAGGCCTTTGTCCTGAACCCTAATATGAGCTAGTATCCTCGCCGTAAATGTTATCAGAGCACTGTAATATCCGAATTCGGTAAATTATTCATTCTGAGCAATGGAAAAGCAATGACACAAAAATGTTGAAATTCTTTAAATCCCATCAATGCTTAATGTATGGTCCCATATCAAATGCGGCGACGATTTATACCTGTTCAAGATATCCTTACTAGCTCATCTTACAATATTCAAGTATAAGGGTTGATTAACCCACAACACAGTACGAGATTGGAGAAATCACCGATCGTATCTGACATTTCCGTAATATCTCGGAAGCAGTCCCCGAAGCTTTCATCATGACATCTTCAAATCATTAGATGCGAACTTTAAAATCCTTTGCGATTACAATTCCTTCAAACCATTGGCTAGGTGCGCACCTGAAAAGCCGACACTCTATCACCATTTTCACGTTACACATGGTACAAGACAGCATAGTCAACCATATCAACGTGACTGTATCATATTACACTGTAAACTCATGAAATCGTACAAACCCAAAAAAAAAACAGAACCTTGGTATCAACCCAAACCCGCTTACTGAACCTCGCGAACAACTTTGTCAATGGCCTTGGCAACATACTCGACGTTACCGGTGTTAAGACCAGCCATGCTCACACGACCGTTGTTAGTAATGTAGACATGGGCCTCCTCACGAATCTTGAGAACCTGCGGAGTAGTCAGGCCAGTGAAAGAGAACATGCCAATCTGGTCAGTGATGTGCGACCAAGTCCCAGGAGTGCCCAGCTTCTCCAGGTGACCCCGCAGAGCCTGGCGCATAGCAATGATGCGACTGGACATGGTGCGCAGGTTCTCCTGCCACTCAGCGTATAGAGTAGGGTCGTTCAGGACAATAGCGACAATCCGGGCACCGTATAGAGGAGGGTTGGAGATCTCAGAGCGCTGGAGGATAGCCAGTTGCGACGCCACACGGGTGGCGACATTGGCATCGGCGGAAAGAGCAGCAGGCGAGGCGACAGCGTGGAAAACACCAGCACGCTCACCGTACAGACCAAAGTTCTTGGCAAAGGACTGAGCAACAATAATGTCGAAGCCCTGCTCGATGAAGTATGAGATAGCCCAGGCGTCACGGATGACGTCCCCAGAAGCAAAGCCCTGGTAGGCAGAGTCGAAGAAGGGAAGGTGACCCTTGGCCTTCAGGATGGCCGCAATCTCCTTCCATTGATCCTGGGTGGGATCAACACCGGTGGGGTTGTGGGCACAGGCGTGGAGGACAATGATGGAGCCGTTGGGAGCGTTCTTGAGGGCAGAAGTCAAGCCGGCGAAGTCAAGGCCACGAGTGGTCTTGTCGAAGTAGGGGTACGTTAAGACTGGGAGGCCGACGTTCTTGAAGATCTGGTGATGGTTGGGCCAGGTGGGGTCGGAGACGTAGACTTGGCGGTTACCGGGGTAGAACTTGCTCAGGAAGAGGGCACCCATGTGGACGGCACCGGTGCCGGAGATGGTCTGGACGGAGGAGACCCGCTTTTCGGTAATGGCGGGGGAGGTGGCACCGAGGATGAGCTCAGCAGCTTTGTGGGTGAATTCGGGAACGCCAAGGATGGGCGCATACTCGTGGTTCAGGTTGGGGTCGGCGGCGAGGATAGCTTCGGCCTGGACGAAGACAGCAGCAGTTAGTATACATCAATTAGTACAGTTAGGTGTTGATTGAATACTAACCTTCTTGACAACAGACAGAATCCATGGCTTAGCATTATCGCCACGGTAAGCACCAATACCCTAGAGAATGAGATGTGTTAGTGAATGTTGTAGATCACCAAAGGACTGAGGCCAAGGAGTATACTCTAAGCCGGTATCATGGAAGATTTACATACAAGATCAACCTTCTGAGGGAAGATATCGGAACGGTACTGTCTCATCAGACCGAACAACGTATCCTCAGGAGCCTGCTGAACAACATCGGCGCTGAAGACAGAGGCCGCAGTAGCGGCAGCTGGAGTAGAAGCAGCCATGTGAGTTGCTATAGACTGTAGTCTCTGAACAACGTTAAAGGAAGTCAAGTTGACAGGATTACCAAGATTGTGAGATATAGAAATAGAAGAGATCTCTGAGTTGCGTGGAAGATAGTGGCGCGGGGAAGAAGGGAAATGGGTCGCGGGATGGCGGGGCATCGTGGATCGTATATAATTTATGATGAGTCTTCTGTATTAGTGGTTTCGTTCCTTGTCGCCGTTCTGCGGCGCTGAGTCACAGCAGGGCTCGGATTATAGTGGGGTGTTGCTATGTTTTACAGAGGGATTTGCCCGGCTATGCAACATTTACAGCGGTACTCACCCATTAATAGGCGATGGGTCTACAGCTATTTCCAGACTGCTGTACGCTGTAACCCGACCCTATTCTAATTGTTAGTCTATATTCCCAATATTCCCCTTGGTTTACGCCAGCTCCTTCCGCGATTGTGGCGATCCTTTGTATCCCCATTGAGAAATGGCAGGAACAACGTCAAAGTGGAGACTCGCCGATCGCTTTCGGATGTTGCGTACGACATGAAGTGAAGGTCCCGCCGTCCGTAGTAATAATGTGTGGCCTGTGATTGGTATGGTTTTCGGCCTACATGTGTAATTTGCTGTAGGGGAAAACGGGAAGGAATGGGTAGAGAAGAAAAAGCCAGATCAAAATTCTGGGAATCTGTCGCTGTCGTTTTGCATGGATTCCAATGAAGAAAATCCCTCCCCCAGATAGAGCCCTTGACGATCTGATGGCACACTGCATAGCCTTGATTACTTTGGAACTACGCTGGGAAGAAATCGCGCGATATGGGGCGGAGCGGGTGTACGGAGACATGTGTGATACACACAAAGCAAGAATAAGCGGAATGCATCAAGTGTACAGTGGGACTTACATGAAAGTTGCACTACATGGACTGAACTCTAGGGGCTAAATAATAATGTGGGGATGTATACCCCACAAGATCTTTGTTGAAACGGGTTCAATGGACGTCGGTCGTGAATGGACTGACAAGACGATGCGGATTTTAGGATCACAGGCACATGACGGCAAGAAAAATCATACAGAGATGTAATAAAACGTAATGATTCTAACATGTGGTCTTATATCAACCGTAATTTGGAGTTTCCCGGTGGTACTCGGTTCAACTACATATTGATGCATCGGGATCGGTATTCCACTACTGTAAGCATTCAAGCACGGCACATCTCCAAGTCACATGTCACCAAAAATCATGGGATACAAAATCATAGTCTTTATTATGTCCTCGTATACCCTAACCTATATGATCAAAATCAAAATCCTCCATAACTCCTGGTATCATATGTATGCACTCACCCCACATTAAAACATGCAGGTTTAGAAAGCCAAATCCCAAGCAATCAAAAAAGCACACAGTCCGCTTGCCGCAAAGAATATCCCTCTAGCCAAACTTGGTTTCTTCGTAGCCTTCTTCAACTCCTTGTTGCCTCCACCAACGTTGTCTGTGGTGTTGAATGAGTCGTTGACTAGTTGTTCGATATGTGATGCTTGAGTGTCCAGATGGCTGGTCAACATGTTATGTAGTTCTGCTATTTCCATCAACGATTTTTGTGTGTTTCTAAGAGATATAAGAGGTTAATCATACTATCCCCCAATGAAGAACATCATCCCGTCTCCGACTTACTGTACTTTAGCCGTGGCGTTCTCATAGTGGCTAAACATATCTTGATTTCCTTGCTCCATCATTTGAACTTGTTCCTGTGGGAGTTCCGGGGCATATCCGGTCCCTGTTTTAGCAGCCGAACTCTTCTCTGACGGAAGCTTTCTCTCCACAATCCTGTCTCCAGGTAACGGGATGTCCATCTTCTGTGCCGTCGCCAACAAATTATTCGTCTTCTCAAGCTCCCGATTCAGTCTGATGGTCATCATTTCTTGCTGCGTCTTACAACAACTCTCCAACTCTGTCGTCAGCAGCCAGACCACGGACTCCTTGTGTTGGCTTGTTTGCGCCAACTTCTCCTCGTCTGTAATCTGTTCTGGTTTCTTCGCTACCGCAATTCCTCCCGTTGCCCAACTTCCAAGCACACTGAATTTGGAGCCGTACTTTTTGTTGATGATGGCTAGTTGGGCTTCACGAGTGGCCTTGTGAGCTATCGACAGACCCTTGATCTTAGAGTCCAAGCCACGGAGCATTTGCTTAGCATTAGTATCAATGTTTTCGCGATCGGTATCGGTCATGGCTGGTTGAGTGGAGGATGCTGAGGAGAGAAGACGAGATTTGCGCTGCGGGGTGGTATTGAGGTAAGCTTTGCGACAGTTTCTAAGGTCGAAATGAAGTTGATTGATTTGCGCATGCTGGAAGAGTCAAGATGTTAGATACAGAGCAATATATCTATCGTCGTCTACTGGCAATTCAAAACTTACGATCTGGTAAGCTTCCCGCAGAAAGCTGTTGACGTCATTGTAGTCGAATCTATAAGGTCTAGTTAACGGGGCCTCGCAGCCTTTGAGAAGGCTGTTGAAGTCCGTTGTCAGGTCGGTCATATCTTCTGGTAATGTGAGATTATGCGATTGAAGTTGGTAGAAAATTAATGGCTTATTGTGCGAAATCAAGTAGTCTTGGGTCAGCTACATCATAATTTGAAGCCCAAGGATGTCGTCAGAAGTGGCCAAACTACAGCTAAATTGATATGCAAGGTTTACGTTAGGGTTATTGTTTAAATTCTTAGGGTTCGTACCAGATACTGTAATCCGAAGCCAACGGAAGAATATAATGTTGAATTGGCGATATAATGGATGATACCAGTAGTTGAATTTATTAAGTACATCATGATAATTCTAGACACATCTCACCACGCCGGAACTGCCCTCTCAAGCGGCACTCTCGCCGTCTCCCACAACAACCAATCTGACCGCGTAGTGGGTAACAGCCCCATGTTGTTGACCTTCCAGATTCCGACACCCAGCGCAATCAACTGACAGACAACATACATAAGCTTGACCTGCAGAATGCTCCCGCTGTTACTTTCCGTGATAAACCGCTCAAAGGCTTGGTTGGTGTTCAACAAGCCGACTAAAGGGTTTTTAAACGCCATGACAACCATCATGATACTAAAGATTTGCAGAGAGTTTCCAGACATGTACATCATAAAGAAGGTCATGGGGAGACTCTTGACGGGGGCGAGAGCAACTTCCCAGGCCTTCTTGAGCTTGAGGGTGTCCATTTCCTCGGGGGTGGGCTGTTCGCGGACATTGGATTTGGATTCTTTTTGTTTCTGTGAGAGTTAATATCATGAATTAATTAATTTTTAAAATAGAAATTCTTACCTTTCCCGACGAGATCTGATGAGAGGGATAAAGCTCCGGTTCGACAATGTTGTTGGCCTTGGAGCGGAAGACAGGCGGGGCATGAAGATCGGTCACCCATGAGGGGACTGGTTCGGCATTGGTAGTGATTGACATAATGGGAGTTTTATTTTTCTTTGTTAAAAAATCCCAAGTTCTAATTAAAAGGGTATATGATCTGGGATAGTGCCAAGACTGGCGATATATTTGTTGATGAATATCATGTGCAGGACGCTGAGATGTCTTCTGTATTGCTTGATGCCACCTTCGCCAGCTTACTATTAACCCTAAAAAATCACCGGACTAACGTCGGCTGTACCTGACTTAGCGCAGTGCGTGCAAGCTCCTATTCAATATTCGCTTGTTCCTGGTGGCAATTATACGAAAAGCGAGAACATCTGAGCAAAACGGCGGACGGCATAGGTAGTATTTTTCGAATTTCCGGTGGTCGCGAGACTTTTCTTGTAAATAATGCACTAGATTTTGCGAAGTTTCACCTCGAGCTTGTCAACCAACAACTTTTCAGAGACAAGGCTGACACCGGGCCTTTTATTTCTTGCCATATTTCCCATTCTCGAATCTTTTTTTATTTGATCTCCATCATACGGTTGGTATCTTGGTCTGATACCTGTCTCTGATTTGTTATTGCGGATCAATTTTAGTAGCTTCAAGACCCTCGTGCTCTATTGCTAGAGGCCCAAAGGACAGCCTCCTGCGATCCGGCCCATCCCTTCCACAACCGCATCCGCTCGCCTTGAACTGTCGCCATAATTCTTAGACATACGCGTCGTCCTCCTTCTGACTCACTATATTCGATATATCCCACGATCGAACCAATTGCATCACCACCCCATTAAGCCGATTATTGTCGCATTAATCTACCACCACTCTCCCGTTTCCGACACAACTCGTCTTATCCGACACTCATAGGCTATTCGCATCTTTTCCATAGGGCTTTATACACTCACCTGCTCGAAACTTTTGTATACAAGCTGCTTGTCCCGTACTTGTAGAAGCGGCTACCAAATAGCCACGAACCGATTTACAGTCAACATATCGAACCAACGAACCGAAGCCAAAATATTGCAACATGTCAGGGCCCGGAGATTCTAAGCTCTTTGCTCGAGTAAGTTCTTTCAGCATAGGTCTGAACATGTGATGTTGCTGGCCGCCATGGCGTTCCGTTGCCCGTCGGCATTGGTTGCCGGGTTTCGGACACGGGCAGGAGATTGCTGTTTTGTGTATGGCATCTGAGTCCTGAGCTGGGGAGTTGGTGTGATGCTCGGTGATGTCTTGTGGCTTGAAGAGTCTCTGTTTAGTGATTGTGCAGCGTCCTTGTCTTGTGTAGAGAGAACTCTCGATTATGCGACCTGGATCATGCCACTGACACATTAATCACACACAAGAAGCTCTCGGTTATCGAATCATCATGTGTTCCCGCCCTCCACCACCAGTGATCCCACGATGACAGTACATATACTCATTGTGCCCTGTTCAGGTTGCGTTCAGCAGCAAATTATTGTGTGTTAGAGTCTGCAAAATGTCATGGTCCAGAATCTTGCGAGAAAATGTGACAGAAAAATCGGGCTGTATGAGGTCATTGGACAGTGAGGGATTTCCAGAGACAATTCCCACCGATGGGAGGATGTTGAACAAAGCGCAATTATTCTTCAGCGATTTGTACAGATAACAAATTTTCCATCTTGAATTTCATTTTTTTTTCTGGTTTATCTGGTCAAGATGCCTCAGTCTTGACCAGGCGATCTGGGTCCGATAGCTTAATGCCCCACTCCCGACTACACTCCGGTCCTTGATTTACAGATTTCTCCGTCTTAATGCGATCTGATCGCCGATTTATTCCTCCGACTTTCCTGCTGAACCAACCCGCACATCACAATGTTCTTGGCCTATGTGCCCCCCGCTATGGGGACGCCTCATGCTAACAAACCCAATATACAGGGGAAAGTCGCTGAGCTTCGGCTTGAGTTGACGTCAGGAACCCGCAAAGACAAGAACTTCCAGTCCAGGAAGGTTGCTCTCAAAAAAATTGTTGCCAACATGACCATGAGCAATAATGATATGATTGCTCTCTTCCCTGACGTTATCGGTTGTATGAATATTCCTAGTCTTGAGATCAAAAAGATGTGCTTCCTATTCCTTGTCAACTATGCACGTCTTCGTCCAGATATTGCAGTCAAGGCTCTTCCAGTTCTTGAACAGGTATATTAGTTGGTATCGTTAAACTTGAGCCGGTCCACCTTACTGACACAGTTTTAGGATATCAACGATCACAGTCCGCTTATCCGTGCCCTTTCATTAAGAACAATGTCGTATATCCACGTCCGCGAGTTTGTCGAAGCCACCGTTCCGCAGGTTAAGCGCCTGCTGATCGACCCAGACCCGTACGTGAGAAAGACGGCTGCTTTCTGTGTTGCCAAATTGTATGATCACGACAAGGCCATGATTGAAGCTTCAGATCTCATTGATAGATTGAATGCTCTGCTTCGTGACGACAACCCAACGGTCGTTGCTAGTGCTCTTGCTTCCTTGATGGACATTTGGGAGCGCAGTGAGGCTATCAAACTTACCATTGACTACTCCAATGCCTCGAAGATGGTTGCCATCCTTCCTGATTGCTCAGAATGGGGGCAAACATATATTCTTGAGGCTCTCATGTCTTACGTGCCACAAGAATCCGAAGAGGCTGTATTACTTGCGGAACGCATTTCACCTCGTCTTTCCCACTCCAACTCTTCAGTTGTTCTCACTTGCATCCGGGTCATTCTCTACATGATGAACTACATAGCCGACCAAAAACAAATTGCCATTCTCTGCAAGAAGCTTTCACCGCCTCTCGTTACCTTGCTCGCCAAGGGCCCTGAGGTCCAATATCTTGCCTTGCGTAACGCCCTCCTTATCCTACAGAGAAGACCAGAAGTCCTGCGCAACGACATTCGTGTGTTCTTTTGCAAGTACAACGATCCAATCTACGTCAAGGTTACCAAGCTGGAGCTGATTTTTATGTTAGCCAATGAACGTAATATTGATGAGGTTCTGACTGAGTTGCGCGAGTATGCCACCGAGATTGATGTGCACTTTGTGCGTAAGGCCGTGAGAGCTATTGGTAAGCTGGCAATTAAGATTGAGCCTGCTGCTAACCGCTGCATCAACCTTTTGCTTGAGCTTGTGGCTACCAAGGTCACCTACATTGTCCAGGAGGCCACTGTCGTCATCAAGAACATTTTCCGCAAGTACCCTAACCAGTACGAGTCCATTATCGGTACTCTTTGTGAGAACCTAGACTCGCTAGATGAACCCGAGGCTAAAGCTGCCATGGTATGGGTCATTGGTCAGTACGCTGACCGTATTGAAAACAGTGATGCTCTGCTCGAGGACTTCCTCTACACGTTCTCCGAAGAGCCCGTTGAGGTGCAACTGGCGCTGCTTACTGCGACTGTCAAGCTGTTTATTCAGCGTCCTACAAAGGGTCAGGAGCTTGTGCCCAGAGTATTGAAATGGGCCACCGAAGAAACTGATAACCCGGATCTCCGTGACAGAGCCTACATGTATTGGCGTTTGTTATCAACAGATATGGCTGCTGCTAAGCAGATTGTCATGGGCGAGAAGCCTGCCATCTCTTCAGAATCTGAAAAGCTCGACCCCCACACCCTGGAGGAGATGTGCTTGAACGTTGGTACTTTGGCGACTATCTATCTGAAGCCTGTCCAAAGTGTCTTCCGTTCAGCTCGGCCTCGCAGACTGCAAGATTCCCCCGCTCTACAGAAGCAATACATTCCCACTGTTGGCGAAAGCCAAAAGTCTCTCGGCATGTTCGGCGCCGGCAATGCTGCAATTTCAGGAGTTGGCCCGAGTCAGCAGCAATTATTCCAACAGCAAGCCGGCCAGCAAGGATACATGCAGTCGCAGGTTACCGGTGCGCCGGCGCAGATGCAGATGCAGCAGCAACAACAGTTGCAGGGGCAAGCGGCGTTATCTGAGGCGGATGCCTACTTCTCCAGCTTGACACCGCAGATGGCCGGGATGAATTTGGACAATGGGGATGCCTTTGGGGCCGGACCAGGATACGTTGTTAGTGCGCATGCGCCACAGGGCATGCAGAGTGGAGGGAATAATGGGGATTTGTTGATGTTGTAAGAAGGAGGTGTTAATTAGGTTGATGAGACGGAGACACTGTACATAGATAGCTTGACTTGATTATACGATTTGTTGAATGATGCCTCAACCAGCCCGGACTGATTGATCCACAAAATCCCTAATTCGCCACCAATCACAAGATGCTGAGATGGTCCACGTTTAGGCGCTTGGCCAAATGCAGTTAGACTAGGGTCACACAAAGATCATTTATTTTTTTCAATTATTTAGGCACAATACCGAGAAGCCTGGGGTGAGATGAGGGGAGTGGAAGTTATGGTGGCAGTGGGACGGGAATAGAGGAAATAGACGGAACTGTGAGAGATGACAGTATGAATACTGTGTGCAGAAAGAACGATAACGATTGGGGGAGGAGAGACAGAGAAAGCACTGACCTGCGGACGATACGAAGTGTATGCTGGTGGGCCCTCTTTTTTCTTGTTCATGCAAGCACTAAAAGCACTGGCATGTTGGTAAATGTAGATGTATAGATATCCACATGTGAATTTGTGTGTATATAGATACGGCGAGAAAGGTTGACCTCGGGTGTTTGCGGGAGATCTGCGACGTGGGAAGGGTTTGTTGGAGGTGAATTTGGTAATTACTATCTAACATGTTTTAGCTGGCTTCCGTGTTGGGCAAGTGCGCCCCAGGACGGACTGGACTCGTTGCAAGCAGAATCGTTAAAATATGTCCGATGCTATAATTTAGAATTGTGTAGTACGTGGTTGTGATGACTGCATTTGGATGACGTAAGGTTCGGTATATGAATATTTATTTACAATCAATGTTGATTGTCTTTGAGCGGGTGAAGGCGGGCTAAGGGCCCTTCAACATTGACGAAGGATAAATTGTTGTGTCTGACTATCAAGATAGGTCGTATTGTAAATCTCAAACTTGGATGTTTCCGCGTAGTTGCCAGAACCAGTTCACGAAACTACCAAAATTAAGTTGAAGTAGTGCGTAGTGTTCTTGACCAAGTGTTGTCAAAACTCCAAAATCTAATCTCTTCATTTTGTCATTGACATATATGTGAATTTTTTTTCTTCATCTCAACGTCACTCGCTCACATGCCGCGGCGCCTTTAACCTTAATTCATGCCAAGATTAAATCAAGATTAAATAAACATATTCTTCCTTCAACATTACGGTGCTGCGACGCTCACGCTCGCACCTTGAACATCGACCGCAACTCAACGACCCGGGCTTGCGTTGCGTCTTTTTGCTATTTTTTTTTGTTTTTCCTATTTTTTTTCTTCCCATACTTTTATATTCTTCAGCCATTGGAAGGCAGAAAAATAACCGTCGACATCTTCCCAATATTGTCATCGCTAGTCCATTTGTCGACAACGTGGGACATCTACCGATTATCACAATTGCATGGCCTTGAAATATCCAATTAACGCCTGGTTTTCATCAAAACCCACTCCTTTTCTCTGATTACATTGTTTTACTATTATATATACTTTTTTTTTTCTTCTTTTTCGGTCGCATCAATCGCATCTTCGGTCGCAAAACCGACCTAAAAGTTGTTATCGTCCTGTTGTTCCTATCATCCGACTTCCTACACTAGACTCTTGTGCTTTGTTCTTTCTTTGCGGCATTTTCACTTCTGTCGCTTGCTTCTAATCTGTCGACTTCTTCTACCGACCCAGCCATTCGACGCACATAACACATCACATAAGCACGGGAGCGGGCCAATAACGTCATTTTCACTAATTCTAGCCCTCGCTACTCGCACGAACGACGCGGGAAGTCGACAGCCGTCTTGCTCACGACTTCTTGTGAACCATCGCGCCACATCCTTAAAAATTGGCCATTTGCAACCAATGGCCTTTTTTGGTATCACAATCGATTAATCGTAGTTTGTCGACAGTCGTTACAAGTCCTGCACACAACAAACTCACTCACTATTATCACATTCAGCCCTTAACACAAACTGAAAAGAAAATACTCACCACTACAATCTATCGTTATGTCCTCCACCGCAGAACCCACCACAGCCTTTATGCCCGAAACCGCGACTCCTTCAGCTGTCGATAAGGGCAAAGCCCCCGCTACCGCTCCCGCTGATTCTCCCACTAGTGACTCTGAGATCAATGGTGCTTCTGGGGATAAAGATTCTGGCCTGGTGTGTAACATTACACTTCTTCTCGCTTCTGGCACTCGCCACCCATACAAACTCGACGACAAATACCTGGTTAAGCGCGGTGTCAAGGCCGAGACCGTCGCCGGTAGCGATAAGCTGGACCCTTTCAGTATCAGCGTGTATACTTTGAAAGAGATGATTCTGCGTGAATGGCGTGAAGAGTGGGAGGGCAAGCCTGCTAGCCCCTCAAGCATCCGGTTAATCTTCTTTGGGAAGCTTCTTGACGACAAGGAACCATTGAGAAGTAAGTTTTTTCTATTACAAGTATTCAGATTGGGAGACAATGTTTAACACAATATCGTAGACTATTCATTTTCAAAGGAGGCCAGAAATGTCATTCACATGTCTGTACGGCCGGCGGACATCGACGATGACAACGAACCGAAGCACGGTGCTAAGGCCGCCGGTGGTTCTGCCAGTACCGCCGAGTCCACTCGCTGCTGTGTGATCTTATAAACATTCCAGCAGTCTGGAGTGTAAACTACAGTGTGTAGTGGGTTTTGTTTATCGTTGGGTATGGTTTCAAAAGGCTCGGGTGTGTGCTGTTGTCTTGGGTATATCTATCTGCCTTTGTTATCAACGCTGGTTGTGTATCTTTTTTTTTTCTTGTGGTGGGCACGTCTTTTTTTGTCACGAGCGTTGGTTTCTTTCCGTTCGTGGTGAAGTTGGGTTTCTATATCTCGGTCTGTGTTTTGATGTTTTTGGGTTTTGTTTTTCTTGGTCGTTGTCTGGTTCAACATTCCCTACATTGTCTTTTCCGTCTTGTGTATACTGTCATTTCTTTCGTCATTGTCGCATATTCTCCCTGTCCGTCACTTTGCTTCGTAGTATATTACGGTTTCGGGCTATCAGGTTCTATAAGAATCCAATATTGCATATCTCAGTTTCCAAAACATACATGCATTCTCTGTCATGGTCTTCAAGTTTGGATATGAACTAATGATGATGGTCGTGACATTGACTGTATATTTAATCCGTGTTTGGTATTAATTCGCCTTCCTCTGTCCATCTAAAAACAATTTCGTCAAGTTTCTCCTCAGTTCATCTTCAACTTGTGCTCCATCTCCGCATGGAACCCCGCCACACCCACCGTCTCATCCCCAGTGTAGACATCCTCCCACGTAATCAACGTATCCCTCCCCTTCAAAACATCCTCATGAGCACTCGGCAATCCCCCCTTCAACGCCGCCGGCCGCCACTCTCCCTCCCGGACAATCTTCAACTCCATCGCCTGGCGTACCGGCTCGCCGATGCCGTAGACGCGGCGGAGTGTCTGCAGGCGCAAAGACTCTCGGGTGGCTTCCCAGTTCTTCAAGCGGGCTTCGAGGGGGTGGGAGGAGATGGGGCCCGTGGCGGGGTGGGGGATGGTGGTGGAGGCGGAGGAGGGGCCGAGGCCGGCGCGGAGGGTGTCGTGGAGGCCGGGGGCCGAAGGGGCCGAGAGGGATTTTCGGATGTGGGTGAAGGTGGTGGAGGTGGAGGATTCAGGGACAATACGAAGGGACTGTTGGGGAACGGAGAGAGATAGGTTAGTACATGTATAGAGGTGGAGGAGAAAGAGTGGTTGTGGGGGAGGAGTGAACTGGGCAGTCGGCGCGACGTACCATGGTGGGCAGTTTGGTGTGGTTATTGATCAACTAGACAAGATAGAAAAGGTACCAATGTGAAAAAAAAGCCAAACAGAAGGGGGGGGAAATCAAATTTGCGGAATCAATTAACGTCTGTGGCGATGATGAATGGTTGTCAAATGTTAAATCGTCGCTCCAAATCACTTATCTAATCTTCAAGGCTGCCAGCCAGCTTGCGTGCGTCCCGCCAAACTATAACTACCTTGGTTGCGCAATAGCTCGATTGCGAATCGGAAACAGGGTTTGGTAGAGTCGGTTAGGGTTAACCGATAAGTGGGGATTTTCTGAATTTGGAAGCATTAGTGTTGTTCCGAGGATTGAAGTTATGAGGTTAGAGATTTTGTGTGTGATGTGAGGTGGCACAGGAATGCCTGAAGATGGTTGCTTAGAGATATGAGTATTATGACAATGATAATCGAGTCATAGAGAGCTTAGAGTCATCTTTACCTGCAGATGAGGTCTGTTGTGCGGTTGGACAAAGTTGGGGGCTTGCATAAGCTGTAACTTCTACTGCTGTAATTTCTTTGCCCAATCTTGGAAAAAAAAATTAAAGCCGGGGCCCGGATTTTGTGACAAATACGGAAGGCATCGGAAGGGACCCACAGTCAACTACAGGGACATGATCCAAGTGTTATAAGAGGCAACAGCTCACCTTTTACCAAAACCCAACGTTAGAATCCAACTCATGAAACCTCTATCCAATACTACCAGCCTACCATGAGACCACCATCCCCCCTAATCCGCCTCTCCAACGCCACCTTCCACCGCCACTCCCCCTCCTCTTCCACCACACTCCCCAACCACCCCCTCTTCCCTAATCTCACCCTAACCATCCCGTCCACCCCCACCGAACACTGGGCCATCCTCGGCCCCTCCCTCTCCGGCAAAACCACCCTCCTCTCCGCCCTCCGCGGCCGCCTCCTCGCCACTCCGCCCACCTCCCGGTCCTTCCCCCATCTCTCGTCTTCTGGTCTTCCCGCGCGGCTCCGCACACCGGCGACTGCGATTGCCCATGTTGGTTTCGATGCGGAGCCATCGGCGACGGTGACGTCTCCTTACTTATCCGCCCGCTACGAGTCACGCCGCGAGGACACTGATTTTTCTTTGCGACAGTTCCTTCTAGGCACTGACTCGCTCGCCCCGTTGAAGCCTGTGGATTCCTCTTCAGAGGTCCCTGAGGCCCTATTTAACCGCGTCGTTGCCAATCTCCGTCTGGAGAATCTTCTAGATCTCCCCGTCTCCTTCCTCTCCAACGGGCAATCCCGCCGCTCCCGGATTGCCCGTGCCCTCCTTACGCGCCCCGAACTTCTCCTTCTTGATGAACCCTTTATGGGCCTGGATCCCCCAACGGTTGCCTCGATGGCCCCGTTGCTCGGGGAACTTGCCGTGCGGGGGCAACCTCGGCTCATATTGGCGGCCAGACCACAGGACCCGTTGCCAGATTGGATTACGCATATTATCTGCCTGGAGGGGACTTGCCAGATTGCGGCGTTGGGCCCCCGGGAGGAAGTCCTCGGCAACACTATCCACCATGCCTCAGCCGCTGTACCAAAGGGCCCAACAAACCGCGTGAAGCCGTCGACGACCCAGCCAGAAACCTCAGGGGAATCAGTCGTTGAAATGGAAAATATCTCGGTACGCTACGGCGACAAAGTGGCCCTTGGCGCCTGGGAAGGCGGACTCTCCTGGAAAGTCACCCGCGGCAGCCGGTGGGCCGTCTTCGGCCCCAACGGCTCCGGCAAGACTACAGTCGTTGCCCTGTTAACCTCCGACCACCCGCAAACCTATTCTCTCCCCATAAAATTGTTCGGGCGGTCGCGGCTACCGGAGCCCGGGAGCGGCCAGTTGCCGTTGACATTTTGGGATATCCAGAAAAGAATAGGGCATTCGAGCCCCGAAGTCCACGCGCACTTCCCGCGGCGGTTGTCCCTGCGTGATGTTCTCAAGAGTGCGTGGGCCCGCACATTCACAGCGGTGCCGCAGATGGACGCTGAGGCGCAGGAGAGGGTCGAGGAGGCCCTGAGGGTTTTCGAACAAGAATTGAACCCCGAGTGGACTGCCGAGAAGGGACCCAGCAAGGACACGGCATGGGCCGACAAGTACATCCTCGGGGAAATCGCCTTCAGTTCCCAGCGGGTCGCCCTGCTGATCCGCGCCGTCATCAAGAACCCTGACATTGTCGTTCTCGACGAGGCCTTCTCAGGCATGGACGAAGCCACGCGGAAGAAGTGCATGAGGCTGTTGGTGGAGGATAACAAGGGTGGCGGGATCGGGAAGTTGAGGGGGTTGCAGGGACATCAGGCGTTGATTTGCATTAGTCATATTCGGGAGGAGGTGCCGGATTCGGTGAGGGAGTGGATGTGTTTGCCGGAGAGTAATACGGGGAAGAAGGTGAGGTTTGGGAGGTTGCAGAAGGAACTGAATGAGGATGAGGAGGGGTGGAAGCTGATTTGGAATATGTGAGACATAGTGGTGTCTGGTATAATAATGAACATTACATTGTATGTAACAGTACCACAAAGATTCACATAGCAAATGATAGTATAGCAAGGTTGAGATTTACAATGACTGTTGTATTCATCGAGATAAAATCACATGACATGTCTCCAATTCATAAATGACCTCTCCTAAGAAAAAAGGGTTGATGCCGCACAAATAAAATAACAGAAAAATAAAAAGAGTAGAAGAGTTGAGATGGGGCGTCCACGGTCGAACAAAAATGACTCGGAAACCAGGCGCTCGCGAACCACGCAACGCATCAGAAGAAAGAGAAAATGAAGAAAGAAAAAAAACCTAAATAATCAAAAATAACCTATAAACACATTTTCTCCCATGAAACAATCAAACATTAGTAAAGTCCGTTTTCCCATGAGCCATTTCCGTTTCCTTTTTAGTGAATCCTCGAACGCCGTGTAAAGAAAAAGCAAAAAAAAAAAAAAAAAAACACCATAAACCAAAGACAAAACAATGCTTTTTCCGTGAACGTGGGCCACTTCGGGTACAACCGATGCGATAGCCCGAAGAAAAGGGTAATAAAAAAGGGCCAAAAAGTAGAAAAGAACAAGACCTTTAGCTCAGAAGCTCAAGAACATTGTTGACAACTGCGGTGGGGTAGCCACGGCTGAGCATCTTGGTGACAATGCTCTGGGCGTTCTCACGCTGCTCAACGCTAAGGTAAGCACGAGTCATGGCCTCGTAAGTGCTGGGCTCATGCTTGTCACGGCCCACAGCTTCAAAAATGGTACGGGCACGGTCAATGTTGCCGGCAGAGGCCCAACCGTGGATAAGAGTGTTGGCAATGTAAGGAGTAAGCTGAACCTGGTGGCGGCGCATCATGCCCAGAAGAGGTTCGGTCTCACTGACGCGGTGGTTGGCAACGAGAGCCTCGAAGAGAGCCTGGAACAGGCTGGCAGTGACAGGGACGCTGCGCTCAGAAATGACCGAGTCGAACACAGAGCGGGCACCTTCAACATCATGCATGACGCAACCACGGGCGTGAATCAAAGAGGCATAGTGGATTGGATCGGGCTGGACACCGGCGGCACGCATCTCAGCAAGAACACCCTCGGCGACAGAGAAATCGTAGGGGTCAAGAGTAGCATGGGTGTCAATGAGAAGTTTATAAGTGTGAGAAGTAGGGGCGATGCCACGAGACTGCATGCGAGCATAGTAAGCCAAAACCTTGGTCTTGTCGTGCTTGGTGGTCAGGAAAAATTGCATCATGCTATTGTAGGGGGCAGGACGAGCCTTGTAGTTGGGCATCGCCTCCATTTCATCAAACAGCTCTTCAGCCAGTCTCTCGTCACTAACACGGCACAGTGCATTGATAATGGTACCGTAAGTAACCGAAGTAGGCTTGATACCCAGAGCACGCATCTCCGAGAAATGGAGAAGGCAGTCATCGATGCGACGGGCCTTACCAAGCTTTCCAATCAAGGCGTTGTACAAAAACGAGCTGGGCTCAACACCCTCAGACTTGGCACGGTGGAAGATCTTGACAGCCTCAGTGGCCTCGTCAAAAGTCTTCGTAGACTCCTTTAGGGTAGTGATGTAGAGGCCGTAAGTGTTGGCAGAAGGCGTGGCGCCAATCTCGAGCAACTGTTGGTGGAAGTCTTCGGCAGCAGCACGATCACCGGCGTGCAGAGAGGCACCAACCATGGCATCCAAGATAGAAGACCAACCGTAGCGAACAACAGCAAACTGAGACTGAAGAGGCACATCATGGCGAGCCATACCCAGGATCTCGTGGCAAAGCGAGATGTTGTTCTCACGAGAAGCAGCGGCGATGAGCTTAGCATAGGTGATGTAACGAGGATGACGGCCAGCTCGGCGCATGTTGCGAAGGCGAGTCAATGCATCCGCCAAACGGAGGGCCTTGCGACCGTTAATACCCTCAAGCTCCTCTGAGATGAGGGCCGAACCCTTAAAGTCAGTGTTCCGAACATAAGGGTCGAAATTGTCTTCAAAACTGGCAACAGTTGTAGGAGCGCTAGTGTACGAAGGAACACCAGAGTTGATGGAAGCGATAGTCATAGCAGAAGCAGACATAGCATCACGAGGGTCAATGATACCATGCTCAAGCATGTACTTGGAGATGACAAAAGAACCTTCCTCAATCTCATCAGCCAGGTCAGGTCTAGAGCCATCATCAGCAGCGCGAATACGCTCAAACATGGACTCAGACTGGGTGAGGCCCTCGGCAACCTTTCTGGAGCCAATCATGGCAACCGTGAACATGGCAGTGGGCTCAATCAGGTCAGCCGAAGCAGCGACATCCGGGCGAGACAAAATTTGCCAATATCTCATAGCAGAAGAAACATCGCCAGAGCGCACGCTCAAAGCAAGCATAGCTGCCGAGACATTTGAAATCCCAGTGTAGTTGCCAGGAATTTTGCCGAAAGCGGCGAGTGCGGGGTTCCACTCGTTAGCATCCGCGGCAGCAGTGGCAATCTTAGCCATGAGACCAACCCGAGCATCAGAGCGAATACTTTGTGCCCACTCCAAAGCCTTGTCGAAGATCTTGCAATCAGTGAAAGCCTTGACCAAACCCTGAGAAACCATGACTTCACGAAGCGGAGCAACCTCAGAACCGTGAAGCTGGATGATCCTCTTAAAGAAATTCATAGCTTTCTCAGTCTGACCGCAAACAATGTAGCTGTAGATGAGAGAAGCATAGACCTCGGCATCCAGACGGCCAACCATGGACTCACTGCCCGCATCCTTCTGGATAGCCAAGCGCTTGTACTCATTGTAGCAATCAATCGCGTTAGTCATGTCGCCAGAAGAGCCGTACGCCGTGATCATGTGAGGGAAGACAGTGGCGTAAGGAGTGGCGTTTTGGAGCTCCATGTGCTCAAAGGCCTTGAGCATGTCCGTCAAACGACCGCTGGTAGCACAGGCTGAGATGAGTTGGTTGTAGGTCTCCGAAGAGTACGCGGCCACATCTCGTTGAACAGACTGAGTGAAGAGTCTGATAGCAAGATCTAATCTGTCATCCTCAGAAAGGATAGCGTACTCGAGCTCCTGAGACTCAAGCATGAATTTGCCGGCCTGGTCCATACCACCAAAGCGAGTGCGCTTAGTTTCCAGCACAGACTTTTGGTGGCTCACCTCCAAAGATCGAGTAGTTAGAAGACCAACCAGGATGTCGTAAGTGTCACTATCCGGCATGACACGGCGACGCATCATGTCAGTATATACCTCCAGGGCCTTTGACAAAACCTCACTCTTGTCAAGAGGGACATGGATGGCAGCCATGAGGAGAGCATTGTATGCACTAGCCAATGGGCGAATTTGAGCAACCAGCATAGCCTGGAAGACCGCAGGAATCTCCAGATAGCGGCCGGCCTTTGACAGGCTCAGTAAGTAATCGGCATATTTGGTCGCTTGAGGATCGTACCGAGGTGTCTTAGTCTGCACTGGAGACCGACTACACAGAATAGGACTATTGATGTGAGAGTGGGTGATAGAACCGGCAATAGGGCTACCGGCAGATGAGGGGTCAGAAACCTCGCCTAATGATTCCTGGCGTTCTTCGAGGACCTGGTGAAGACGGGCGTCAATGTGGGCCAAAGCAGCCTCGTCGGCAGGCGAATAACGGCCGGCGGGTGTGTGGACATCATCGTCGTTGTCTTCCAGGATAGTGCATTCGTCGTCGGGTATCACACGGTTTCCGAGTAATATGGAATCTGGGTCAGGATTCCACTCTATCCGTTTTTGTGTGGGGTCTTCAGTCTGTTCGCCAGCAGCTTCGGTGGTATATTCATCACGCTTCTTCTTGAGAAGGTGGGCATCAAGCCCACCAAGTCCTAAGCCGCGATCATGGAGGTGGTCGTGCGCCGCAAGGGATGTCGGTTGACGTTCGGTGTGGAAGGCGTTCCTTAGTTGGAGAGAATGGAGGCGGCTGATGCGGTTGTTATTCCGTTGAGCAAAGGATGGTCGGCTTTGTGAGTTGAGGAGGTGAGGGTGAGTAGCGGCGACTACACTTTGAGCGTAACCGTGGGTGACAGATTTTGATAATCCTTGACGGATGAACTGTTGGTAGAGAGAAGAGTATATGGTAGGCATTTAGAAAAGTAAACCAGCGGAAGGGAAAAGCTGCCGGGGAGGAAACAAGTCAATGTTAGATGCATGAAAATATTCGAATTGGATATTTGGAAGATCCAATTGCTAATTGCTTGGTTTTGTGTTGTCGTGGTGGTACTTTTTTTGAGAGGGTATGTGATGTTTGTGTGCTGTGTTGTGTGAGGCTCTCACTTACAAGTAAAGGTGAGATCTCAAATGCAGGTTCATTTGACAGCCGAGTTAGCCGTCGAATGAATGGGCTTGTTCAATAAAGTCCAGAATTGGTGGTGGTGGTGGTAGTTTGTTGGTAAAGAGTGTGATTGACAAGCAAGTACAATCCAATAATCAAGATGACGGACTGCAATGCTTTTTAGTTATGTCAAATTGTTCGTCGAATTGATATGATTGGAGGAAAAGAGAGGGAAGAGATTTATGACGACGGGCAGGGGGAGAGCGGACGGCGCACAATATCAACGATTGAAGTTGAGGATAATTTTTGTGGTAACAACCCGGTCAATTTGCTACTTTTTTTCCCAGGTACTTGTGTGGGAACTTGGCACGTAAAGCTATAAACTCGGAAAGTTGTGCAGAAAAAAGTGCGTAAAAAAGTAAATGGCAGGAGCAGGGATTATGAGACTAACAGGGTAGCTCCACTGCCTAATTGGAACAGTCAGAAAAGAGTGAGTACACAGTTTGCTGCAGTAGTCCTCTTTGACTGCAAGTTTACAATACAGATGGAAGTTCAGTTCATTGGTGTTTCTGTGTAGGTGAATATGCATCCTAATCCACCGGTGACGAAGAAATACGGCGCAAAGCTTGACATCTTGAACCCTTTGCTTGACGGAGATACAAACGCATTTCAGATACAAGATATGTTATTCCCAAATATGTGGAGCTTTTTTTTTTTCGGTAAACAGAAGGCGTTGGCGTGGCAAAGGAATTCACGAGGAAGCCTACGGAACAAAGAAGCAGCCACTGGAACAAGCGTTTACCTATTTGGCTTGCAACTTTGTACCTGTTCCGCATCCGTTAGCGGAAGAGGGACTTTGTAGCGGACAATTTAGCTGCCACAACCATATTTGTTAGTGGTGTGGCAATTATACAAACAAGGACCTCGGTGTAAAACTCCGCCTCAATAGAGATCCTGCCGTGTTCTGTAAAGAAAAAAAAAGATGACTGTTTGTTTTAGTGGGCGGCCTTTGCGGAATCCGCGTCAACGGAAGTTGTAAATCTACGGGCAAAAACGGAACGACGATGACTCCAGGGCCTAGCAAGCCTGGTCGATTTTAGATTTTAGATTTTTTGGCTTTGTCCGTGCCCTAAATCTTGACTCAGGGCTTCTGTTAAGATTTTCCAGTGCAGCGCCAGCCAACTCCATAACAAACAAGGTTCGAGGCCCTGGTCCCAAATTGTTGGCCAACCAAAGAGGACCTAGAAGCCTGTCATGGAGGGTTCTCGGAGAGCTTCGGGAATGGGGGTGCTCGCATTTTGTGTACGTGTGTATGTGCATTGCGGAGAATGGAGACCAGGTTTAGTTCAAAATTGATGGACACTTTTTACAATGAAAAGATAAGGGAAATAAGATGAAGGACACTCAGTCTGTGAATTTTGATTTCATTCACGGTCATGTGTGCATGTATAATCCCAAAGTTCAGTGAACGCTTACAACGTGGCCTGAACTCTTTCTGGGATGTGAAACGAATCATGGATTCTTCGATAATGTCATCACCCTAAATCGTCAACCGCGTTTGTCACGAGGCCGGCCGGCCACACACGCATACATGTAATCTACATTTAACATAGCCAGCCGACAATGCGGACTTTGAACCTTGACTGCAGCTTGCCGTTGTCCCACTGCAACTTTGGGGCTTCCGAACTCAAAAGATTTGTTATTACTTCTGCTCGCGTGTTATTGGTTGTGCTTGCATCCTCTGGGCCGGACTTTAATTCCTCTTATCCGTCTAAACTAGGCAAACCTTGGAGAAAACTCATTGATGTCAACGACACTCGTCACCCTTGTATCTGTTGCGGCTGTTAAAAATTTTGTATTGATCTGGCCATATATCAGAGTTTTTTGGTGAAACCTTTCTTTTCTGTCGTTTGTGTTGGCCAAGAGCAAACAAGGTTGCCATGCAAAGAATCTGTAGCCGTTTGCCTCCGTGTACACACTGACTTTTATATTGCGGCTGTGGATATATCACATTGATATAAGATTCCCAATGACGTCTACCCTCACCGGATAATTCGGTTCGAGCAGAAAATAACGCTTGGTTTGTAACCATACAGAAAAAAATGATTCATCGACATTGACTGTTCGGTCAACGTTTAGTAGTGTTAGCGTTTTTCAAACTCAAAGGTCCAGATGTGATGTTTTTCTCTTTTCAGTCTCTCGGGTCACAAGACGTTGCAAGGCATTATTTCGTTGTTACCGTTACAGCAGGATAGATACAGTCGCCTCTAATGTTAATGTTCTCGCAACCGATTATTCAAGTGCCCTCTCTACGGCCATGTTTTTTCTCATGTAAATATCGTATCAAAAGATAGAGACGATACTGGGGAAATGAAATGTAGCTTTTTGAGAAATCCCCTCTCCAGAGCAAAAAAAAATTGAGCATCCATCCTCCACCACAAGTCTATCCTCAACTTAAGATCCGTAAGCCCGTTCCTGGCAGCAAGATGCCCCAACCAATTCTTCTGGAATACAAATGACTGACAAGAACCAACACGACTGGAGAAGCGCAAAATCCCACCAACATGGGTCTGGATAAGTTGAATATTTCCTCACGATTTCTTTGGACCGAGGGAGATAACCCGGATCCGATCCCTTCGGCAGAGAGTTTGTAGATGTGGCTTCTTCAACCGTGTAGCGGCTGAAAAGCCTTCCCCGTTCGTTGTCTTGTTCTTCTGGACGAATACTGAAACCAGATATAAGTACTATCTCTCAAAAATCAAAATTCAAAATATACAAATTTATTGTCCGTCCCTTTAAGGATTTCGAAAGTGACCGCCAGATCCAAATCATCTATATAATTGTACTTTTATACATAAGTATATAGATTGTTGTTTCGTGATCTTGACGCTCACTGCTACGGCTAATTCACTTGTATGCAGAACCAAGGACTGCCAGTGCTACCATCTGTTTTGTAACCCCAACATTCAACTTATGGCTCTTGTAGGGCCGTCGGTCAACCGGAGGGGCTCCAGCTATACAGGTCCGTCGCTGGCTGATAATCCATCATCAGCCCATAGAATCAGTATTGGCAAGCAAGTGACGTCTAACTTAAATATATGACCAAGTCTAACCTTAAACAGCAAAGAAAAAAAAAAAGTACAAAGCCCTTTCTTCGAGGCTCTAGTCGACTGAAAGACCACTAAATCTACGCTATAATTATGAATTACACGAATGACGCACTTACAGCTCGTCGGCCGTAACTCGCAGTTCGACAACTGAACTGAGTATCCGGGGGCCTAGACCAAAACGGTAATCCACTGAAACTGTTGGCCGTAACGCACCTTGTAAGCTTGTTGGTTGGTTGATGTCATTGGTCGCCAACCCATCAGCAAAAATTTTTAGTTGTACTCGTCCTGAATCTGGCCCGAGCTTACAGGGCTTACAGGGCCCCTCACCCACTACCAACCCCTCCGATTGGACCATGGCAACACTGTCCATCGAAGATGCAAGATGGTGTCGTCCTCAGAGCTATATGTTAGCTGTAAAATCCACCAAATCCAATCAATAAGTTTGGCGATTAGAAAAATGAAGATAAAACGCCAGATGTAAACGCTGCGTAATGATCAATCTCGCTTGAACATCAGACGAATGCATCGCCTGCAGACCATGGCCTTCCATCCATTAATACCGCACACGTTTCTTTCCCCTCTTCCCTCCGTAAGGAAAAAAAAAGTCAACCCCGCCGATCCCGATCCCGATCCTGATCCCAAATTGTAATCAAAGTCCAGGTGACCATCCCCTTCCTCCCTCCTCCGGATTTAGGATGATTCCGGAACGGCAAAGGGTCGCCGATGATGGAGATAATGTCGCCGTTCTAGACGCACAAAAAAAAGGAATTGCTAATATATCGTTGCATTTAATATCTGGCCGTGTAGAAGAACGGTCGTAAAATATGCATTGCATTAGCTATCGTTGGTTTTTGGATTTCAGAGAAACTTTGTGCCGTGTTTTATCTGTACGCTCTTCCCAGTGGCATTTCATAAATCGGAGTTAATTGATAATTGGTTGGTCTTGAACGCTCTCCATTGGATATATAGACACATAGTCTTACATCATGCAGATTGAGGCTTGATTTTTTTTATCAGATTCAGACACATATCCATAATTGTTCGCTTCACTACTCATCATCCCAACCTAAGGTATCACATCTCAACCCGCTTATTGGTGTCAAAAGCCAAGTTATATGTCCCCACCGTGACAGAAACCTCCTCCTGATTATTACCTCCATTACTCGACGCTCCAATCTCCACCAATGGGGTTTGTTGGAATCAAAATTGATCTGCAGTGCCTTGAAGCGAACACATATTCTCAACGTCACTATATGTGTCTGGGACTTTGATATCAGTGACTGAACGGCGACCTTGGTGTCGACTTGGTGTGTCATTTACAGGAATTTGACATACAATGCAACCGTAGACGGCACAATAGTAGAGAGATTATGAAAAGGTCTTTAAATCCCAGAAATATTTACATCCCACAAAAAAAGTTCAGTCGATATCGGACAAAGGCTTAATGCAAGAGTATCTTGATAGCACCGTGATGATCTGCGGTGGATCGCAAACATCGCTGAAGCCTCCGTGTCGTCATGCCTTTATGTTTGCATTCGTTCCCAGGACACTGTCTGCCCTTAACCCTAATAAAAAATCTAACCTTATAATGTGGAAGATAATATAAAAAGAATGGCTATAAAGCTCCGGTACGAGGAATCGAACTCCGGTCTATTCATTGCATCAAATGTGTAACCACTAAAGTTGTTGAGAACCTAGATATCCGACCCTTGCACATAAAGCCCTGCAGCAGTCTGTGTAACCCAAGATCGGATCCCGGCCCGCTTTGGCTTGTGGCGTGGACACCGACATGACATCATTGCAACTCACATCCAACCGCAAAGGTTTATATTCAAGATTTCATAATTTTTCATTATAATACAAGCTATATAAATTTATGTAGAGGCAAAAGTCTCTTGTCCCTTCATTTCTTTATTTCGGGTAGTTCTTGATGTGGTAGCTCTTGAGTTTCACAAACGCATCAAACCCGAACCGACTCAGAGTCTGCCCTCTACCCGAGTTCTTCCAGCCAGTCCATGCAAGGTCGGGGCTGGGGTAATCGCAACGGTTAACAAAGACAGTCCCGGCCTCAACATCGTTGGCCAACTCGTGACCCTTCTCAGTATCCTTGGTCCAGATGCTGGCGGTCAACCCGAACTCGCTGTCATTCATGTAAGAAATAGCCTCCTCGTCACTAGAGACGGCCATGATTGGGATGACAGGACCAAAGGTCTCTTCCGCCATGACAGTCATCTTATGGTTAACATTAATCAGGAGAGTGGGCTTGACGTAGTTACCCTCCTTAGTAGACAGGGCGGCGGTGAAGGAAACATTGTCGGGGGTAGCGTCGATGGCACCCTTGGCGATGGCATCGGCAATGTGGGCTTCGATAGTCTCCTTGCTGCGACGAGAGACAACAGGTCCCACGTGGGTGTCCTTGCTCTTGGGGTCGCCAAGCTTGTAGCCCTCGAGGACTTTCTGGATAGCCTTCACGAACTCATCGTGGATCTCGGCGGCAACGTAAACTCTCTCAATAGAGCAGCAGCTCTGGCCTGAGTTGAAAACAGCACCATCGACAATTTCTTCGGCAGCCCAGGCGATGTCGACATCGCTGCGAACGTACGCCGGATCCTTACCACCCAATTCCAGACCAACAGGGACAATCCGGCTGGCAGCAGCCTGCTGCACAGCCAGACCACCGGGGACGGAACCAGTGAAGCAAACCAGGGAAATGATGGGGTTGCGCACCAGAGTCTCGATGGACTTGGGGTTACCGCAGTGGAGGTACTGAAGGACACCCTCGGGAAGACCCGCGTCAGTGAAAGCCGCGGCGACCTGCTCAACGACAGTGGGGGTCTGCGGAGAGGGCTTAAGGATAACGGTGTTACCGGCAAGGAGAGCGGGGATAAGCGCATTGACGAGAATCAGGTACGGGTACTAATAAATGAAGAAGTGTCAGTCGGTGTCAACGTCAAAGTTGGAGGACTTCCTCGTAGTACTTACGTTCCAGGCAAAGATAATAAAGGTCGGACCAACGGGGACCTTACGGATATATCTGTTAAAACCTTCCTGCACTTCACCCGGAGTATCCTTCAACACATCATTGCTGACCCTCAGCAAGAATTCCGAGCGCATAATCGCAGTATCAACCTCTTTGGGCGTATAGGTAATAGGCCGGCCTATCTGCTCCGTCAACTCGGCACCCAGCTCCTCCCGCTTTGAGGCCAGGATGCCCAGGGCCTTCTTGACGATGGCCTGGCGCTCGGCAAGGGTGGTCTTGCTCCATGTCTTGAAGGCGGCGGCGGCGGTGACGGGGAGGGCTTCCAGTTGGGCAGCGGTCACTTCCGGGCGGGTGGTGACGGGGGTGTTGGTCACCGGGGAGATGGTGGTAATTATTTCAGGGGCGGACATAGCGGTCTAGATCTTTTATGTCTTGGATGAGTTAGTGACTGTAAAACACGGGCGCGCGTGGTACTTGGGGGTGAAGCTAATTGGGGTGTCTGAGACAAGCAGTAATGGAGCCTTTGGGGGTGGGCACAAATGAGCAAAGTTGAGTGTATGGTGTGGTATGTCCGGTGCTTTGTGTGCCAGAAACACGTACTTCTTTATGAGGGGTAGAATTGTGGCCGACTGACTTTATGGAAATTGGAAGGTGAAGCCCTGTGATCCACTTGTGATGATTATGATGTGACTTCGGATCGCGGTGATGTGTTTGACTGGTGGTAGTACAACTAATTTAATGTTCGACACTGAGATCACGATGTCATTATCAGGGTATCTCAAAGCTCAAACAGTGAAATAAGTCGAACAGGAAGGCATAAGAAGACAAGAGGAAATTCAGATTCAAATTGGAAAGTACGATGATTGACGAAACCAGCAGAGAAGTTGTATTTTGAGGGGGCAGTCACTTGATATCTATCGCATCGGAACCCTATGCGCGACTGCCGGTTTGTAGTTGCAACGCACGTCTTGATAGGCCGGATAAGTGGATAAGTGGTATGAGGTAAGGTGCTCCGAGATTGATAGGCAATTGCAGGGTATTGAGCTCCACAAGTGGTACACCAGTCGTACTTGCCACTTTATCTCAGAGGCTTACCCCGCCAAGCCGGCAGGAGCTAAGGGGAAATAGATTGAAGAGGAACAAATCCATCTGTATCCTCCGATTATAAGACCATGCATTTACATTAGATTTATCGATTTCCGATTTCTAGATTGGTTTCTAAATTCGATTGCAAAGTTGTTTGTACTACGACCTTGAATTACATGACAAGGAGGATTACGCTTGCTATCTTCCCGTGGAAATTGTGTGGAATGTTTTCCAGGGACAACTTGAACCGATCCCAAGTTAAGGTCTATCGCAAACAGTTTGCTTAAAAATCACAGTTAAATTTGTGTTTTTTTTTTCTGGCCGGTGTATCATGCCATTTTTTGACAAATTGTCTGTTCTCATATTGTACGCGAACATTAAGGCTAATGGTTCAGGATTGCAAGTAACAATCATGGTGTCATCTTGAATTCCATAGATAATGGTATGTCGTATAGAAGGGTTAGGGTCCGAAGCTGGTCTGCGATGCAAATTATCGATTTGAACCTGCACATGCACCGCAGCCACCAGCCACACCGTTCTCGGCCCCAACCGCATCAACTTGACTTTACTTACATGAATTCCACACCCCTGCAAAAACTTGCCTTTACATGTGGCAGGCATGTTGTTGTTTGGTCACGTTTGTCTTCAAAGTCTTTACCGTCCGGCGGGCAAATGATTTTACAAGATGACGACATCATCCCCACTTTGTCTGTCCCTAAGCCAAGCTTCATCGTCTGGAATTCAATTGTTCACCATTTAACCCAGGAATTTGATATATGATCTTGGACCAACGACTTCAACAATTGGGGTTGGTTAATCTCGCTCGCCAGCCCGTTGCTCTAGAAGGCTGCAGGGGAGTCCATGAAGAAAGTTCACGGCCGGGCCATTTGAACAAGCGAGAGCGGGCAACGCATAGGCAAATCGAAGCACGAGTAAAACGGTGAGCTAAGGGTTGATGAGCAGATGGGTACATGCTTATGTCGTCTGTGGGTTGGGGGATCCTGGATGACGCCAACAGCTGGATCCGTTCGTCGACGTCGTCGCTGTCGTCGTCGTCCACACAGCAAGCGGAGCGAGTGGCTCATGGTCTTAGGGGAAGGCTGATGTGCGTCATGCGTTGACGTGTTGATGATTGATGGTAAATATATATATATATATCACGGACTTGGCAAAGTGGATGAAGCATGACGGATGCCCGGAATGAATCGGAGCATCGGTGGGAAGTGTCTGTTTCACGTCTCCCACTGTATATCTGTGAATGTGAAATCATATGGTTGGGCAAAGAGAGACACTGTCATTTGTGTGGTCCAAAAAAAAAAGCTCTTGCTCTTGCTCTTGCGCCATTCCCCATCGCAATTTGCAGATGACCTACTCATCTAAATAATCGACACGGCTAAGCCCAGAGCGCAGCTGAGAAACAAGAAACTCCGTCGATCAGAAAATCGGCCAACTTCCCCAGAGTTTTACGGGCAGAGGGTCAAAATGATTTTACATTTGAGTTACAGTGTATGCACTCACAAAAAATTATCATGGCATGCTTGATTCAAGATCAGATCCCGCCAACCTCCACTAATCACAAACACTCTGCAGGTTCCAAAAGTGGCTGGTCGGGTTCCAGCTTCCCTCACAACCCAAACATGAGTCTGGGCCGAGCCAGACGCATACAATCGGCGAGTCTCCAAAAGCTGGTTGTATATATGTATGCATAACAGGATGTTTCAAGACGTGAAGATGGTGTCAAGATTCTGAAAGTTGTTTGGGCTACGTAAGGGCCGCCAGACACACACGGGACGGACGAGGCACAAATAAGGATTGGTTCATTCGGTATTGTAAAGGCAATCCGGATAAGCATGCAGATTCTGTAACGTGCTATTTATTTATGTATTTATTTGTTTTGGGAAAGTGAAAACTTAGAAACAAAGGAAAATAAATATTTTCTTTTTTGGAAGCGTGATTCGGCTTCTGTAGGGTTCACCAGTATTATTTTTGGGCTCCTTTTTGGCCTCTTTTCAACTCAGGTGACAATGGTAATACAGACCAAAAGGATGTGGCTGTGATATTGACGGCTGACCTCATTCGTCTCATAGGGTCTTTTATTCTTTATTATCGTATCAATGATTTATTCAGGAATCCTTTATATCATTATGACGGCGAACGTCAGTGACAGCACTTATTCCTTTTGACTGTTATTAAATTGCCGTGCTTGGTGATTATATGTAGCTTGTGACATATCTAAAAGCTAAATCCCAAGGACACTAGAGCTCTATATTCCCAAAAAGGTTGCTATGGAATGGTCAATTTTACTTGCTTGGGTTCCCTGAAATTGTGTGGATGGTACTTGTGATGATTGGCTTTGGCTTGTTACACCGATGTGTTAATTCTAGGAGGAATCCGCCTAGTTTTTGAAGTGGGAGTTTTCTTTTGGGGGTGTTCACCCGATTGTGGATTCGTTCATATGCCAATTGATATGTAATAGTAACGTATGTAAATATTTGCTTTGGTGTTTTTTGAAGATTTATTTACCACGGAATATTGACTCCAAGATTTCAATATCTTCAAATTACACACTTGCCCTGGGGCAAAAGTGGGGATCTTCACTAGCCATAATCCACACCAACGAATGACTTTCCATCTCCAGCCAGCGAACCTCGCCTAGACCAAGTTACACTTTGACCCCTGACTAACCGGGCCCTGCCAACAACGATCCCCGACCACTTCAAATTTCTCATTCCTGGATTCCATAGGCTTTCTCTGTGGTAAAAGTGAAAAAGTGACCAGAGCGCTCGCTCGCTTATGGACGACAATCGGTCATGTTGCACTTGCTCATAAAACTTGAATGCTTGAAGCTGCACTCAGGAAAGCAGGAAGCAAGTTTGTGTGTGTGTGTGTGTGTGTGTGCGAGGTCTTTTACCCGCATCGTGAATGCTACATATGTATTGCGTTTTTTTTTTGTTGCTGTTGCTTCTCTAGACAGTGTTGCCGTGAGTAAAGCCGTCTGATATTTTAATTAGAGTTTGATGTTTGAAGAGAGACGTGTCCATGGCGTTAAGATTAAAATGTTTAAGATGGAGAGCTTAGGCGAGTATGTGCCTCGCAGAAGCATGCGACGAGTCAAATAAAAGTGAAAAAGTGAAGGAACCATATCATAAGCTTCTTTCCTAGAAATCTAGTGACTGTTTCGTTCCTTCCTTTTCTTGTTGTATTCTTTATTCCATTATTCGTGATCGTCGATATTCAGTAGAGACTGTGGTATGGACGCAAGAAAAACCTACCAATCAATTCCAGAAACCTAATGAGATAATCACCACTTGGGATAGTGTCGATTTTTCTTGTATTTTATTTCATTTTCTTTGTCATTCTTTCTTTTCATTTGCCAACTTTTTGTTTCTGAATTGATCTATGTAGTTCTTGGTCCATACCTCGACTAATTTCCTGCCGACTTGTCTCTACCCATCCGGCTCTTTTATTCATTCTTTGTTTCTTCTTTGCGTGTATTCCCCTCCCCCCCTCCCTCCCCCCCCTTTGTTTCTGTTGCCCCCTTTTGACATTCTTTTATTTTCCACACTTTAAAAATCCACAATTCTTTTATTTCCTTCTCCCGTCTGAAATTTATGCGAGACCATAAGTTGGCTCCTTCTGAATTGGGCGCGCCTTCCCTTTACCATACTATCGCCCACTAGACTCTTTCCTCAAGCCAGAAAGAGTCCGTTTCTGTCCAATCCCGAGCCACCACTTGACGCCTCCTTTTTCTTGTCTGGAATTCGCCTCTTTTTTTTTTATTCTCGAATTTTATCCTGCAAACCCCACTGTCGTGCTATAACCCGTCTATCACAGCCTATACGGAGTCGTCATCCAGCTGTAGAGATATCACGGAACCACTCAATTCAACTGAAGTTTGCTGGCTATAGCATAAACCCAAATTATTTTTACCATTGCATTCTGTAGTATTCTGTTTTATTTTATCGTTTTTTTGTTTGAATTCTTCTGCTTGGGTTCTGTTGTCTACGAAGCATCCCTCATCCCTTCTACCTACACAAGCTCTAAACATTATAACTTGGTCTAAACCAGTTCACGATCTTTTGCAAGCTTTCAGCTTTCGTCTTCACTTCTTACACTCATTACAATTACACACCATCAAACTTGACCACAACAGTCATCACTCGGCATCGCTATTACACACACTGCCGTCTTCCTATATTCTACTCTTCGTCCAATCAGAGTCAGCAGGGACCACCACCATCACGGCCGCCAACCCACACTTGACCACCCACCATTATATCACTTGATTAAGCAGCGCCATCACCGTCTCCTTGTCGCAAGCAAAGTCGACAATCTGATGCTCTTGACTGGTTTGAGCTGCTGTACTACCATTCCACATAGCCCTTCTGTTATTTGAACAGTTTCTGCTATACACACTGCGCAGTAAATACTCTCTCCGGTATTTTCTGGCTCTGCCACACTCGCAGCCCCGGTCCCGTGCTCTTTGTACCCCCGTGCCACGCAACCATCGCCAACAGTTGGTCGCCCTCTTTCTGATATAGTCCATAAGCAGTAACATCAGCCACCGGCTACATCTGGGACTCTATCTTATCAAGTTCTTTGCTTGTCTGTGAATCGGATCGCTCCTGGCTTTAAAAGTATACGCTCTTGCCAGTCAGCCCTTTCTTGCTCAGCTTGGCCTGACTGACTTGCTGTCGTCAATTGAGGCGTTGTGACTTGTTCTCGAAACGATTTTATTCTATTTTTGTTTACTTCCTTTTTGGGTAGGCAAAAAACAGAAAAGTAAATACTATACCGCTGTATTTTGTTTTCTTGGGCCCTTCTAGCTTTTTTTTTTTTTAGCTCCAGATTCTTAGGTCGTCTCCATCGGTCTTGGATATGTGGTGCATACTTTGAAACCTGCTGGTTGGTACTTCTCTTAAAACCAGCTGCCGGTCCGCTTGACATTCGACTCTTTGTTGCCAGTGACCTCATCTGATCACACGCTTTTCTTCAACAGCCTCTCTTTCATCACTTGCTTGCTATATTATAACTCCTTTATTGACGTCTTCCCCCCATTTCTGCGCCACTTGCTTTCTTTTCATTGTTATAACAATACAAACACATACATTCATAATGGCCGCCACTGTCTCTTCATCAAACAACTTCAAGACCTTCTGCCTGCGTCTGCAGAGCGCCCTGCGTATTCGCCGCAAGAAGGCCACCAAGTCCACCATTCAGATTGTAAGTCCTGACCATATACATATATTGAGCTCTTCCACATTGACAGTCGCAGTGACTAACATCAATCTCTGTATAGTCTGCTCCATTCGACTTCCGCAAAGATTCTTTCATCCTGCCTGGCTTCTCAAAGGAAGAATGTGTGAGAATGAAGAATGCCGCACTCTCCGGGTCTTTGAATCCCACGTCCATGACCGTTAGCATTCATGCGTGATGCTCCCCGCTCAACATCACATGAGAACCACCTGAGTATCACGGTTTCATCGTTTCATGATTTGCCTTTTGCCTTATGTTCTGGAGTAATTCTTTTTTTTCTTCCTTTTCCGCTTAGCATTTATTTTTTTCCCTACCGACTCGTCTATTTACCCTCCTCAGATCATGTTGAAGGGCTTATAGAAGCGCCGGCTCCTTTGATGTACATTCGCTTGCAGCTTTCTGCATATTCTGACCAGCGAGTTGTTGTGCGCTCCTGATTGATGATACCTGATACGACCTCACCTCGACTATCGAATGTGACAGAACCGTCAAACGCATTCTTGCCCCGCCTCACACGCCTGTGCGACAAAGCAAGGTGAAGAGTTTTCAGTTTATTGCCATTGAGGGGCTGAGATGATCTTGCGTTTGCATATCAGACTAGGGATGCATTCCATTTGATAATATTTACGATATCATCTTGAAGCGAGGAGGGAAGAACATGCATGCCAACGACGCAGGAAGAAAAAAAATCAAGACATGGCCTGGTCTCCAGATGGTTCGATGTAGTGGCTGCTTCCGCTGAAATTTCTTACGGCCTCTTAGGTGGATTTTGTTTTGCTTGCCTGCTTGCACTTATTGTTTTTCTTTCAGTCTGGCCTTGGTATCAGAGTCACCACATATCGCCGCTGATGACTGGCGAGTCATTCGTGACTTGTCACCATTTTATGACGTCTCCCAACTGACACGATCACTATCAGTGTGACAAACGGAGCCTCCGCTGCAAGCCACCTATATGTGTGCTACTTGAGGACAAGAGGAATCACAAAGTCCCCCGCATGAACGATACCGTACCACCAAACAACAAAAATGAATTGGCTCCTGAACGAACAAACATTAATTCTCGATATATCCAAGGGATATATGACAATTGCCTGCAAGATCCAGATTTGTGTGTGGCCATGCCATATCGACGACGAACGACGACGGCACCGGTTTTTTTTTTTTTCTCCACGCACATTTTTTGTCGGACGGACATCCTAGGATCATCCTCTTCGACGCGACTTTGATTGTGACACTTGACCTCACATGAACAATGCCTCGTGGCTTTGGCTCCATCTGTCACCACAATTGTGACGTATTGTCGACTGGATCTCCAGTTATCGATGGCGTATGTGGCTTTTCTTTTGGTATTTTTTTGTTGTGTTTTTTTTTGTTGGTTCATTCCTTTTGTTATGAGAATGATATGATCTTTTTTGTTTTTCCGTTTCGGCATCATTTATTTCGATTTCATCTTTTTTTTTTCTTTCTGAGTATAGGCGTCTTTGATCAAATATGGCTTTGGGGATTTGCTTTTTTTTGTCTTGTATTGACATGAACAAAAAATCGAAGAGTTTGATATATAGCGGAGTGATGATTAAGGAGATGCCTGAACATAAGACTGTGGTGCTTATTATGAGGATATCTTCTGGTTTTCATCTTTCCGGTTTGTTTAAATTTTTTTTTTTTTTGGATTTTCTTGAGTTTCGGCGTCGTTGCAGATGCCAATATACCAATGCAAGCCTTTTCATGGCAAATCCTCTGTTTTTAATCTACATTGTGACTTATTGTGTTTAACCTTTGTGCATGTGGTGATGCCGAATCTTAAGAACTCACAATGATCCCACGACATTCAGAATTAAACACTTACATCCAACATGTAAGTGCCAACTGACGTAATCTACCCAATACTTGTGACCATGATCGTCGTGTACTCTGTTCGTCCTGCTGTCTTGGTCGTGGATTCGTGTGTAACGTCAATAAACTCGAGCATCCTTGTCGTGTGAACTCCGAGTGATAAGATAGGCAAAGATAAGATAGGACATAATTGAACCCACTTTTACTTTTTTTCTTCAGTTCTTTCGCAAATGTACCTTGACTATTTGGAACGTATCGTGGACTTATCACGAGATTTACATGGAAAACTCGATTTGTAAAGACGCTTCTACGATCCAATTGATTAAAATTCGTCACAGTGGTGACATTGGCGATTACCCTTACTACGAATTCAGATCTTGCCATCGCATACCTTCCAATATAAACACTCGACAACCTCACCCAAACGACCCGCGGCACCACCCCTCGTGCCTACTACCGTCAAGATGGCCGACGATGGCATGCTCGTCAACTTCGAAATCCCTACTCTCCCCGCCAAGCCCACTGTAAAATTCCAAGGCGGCACCTGGCGCGACCGTGCCCGCGCCCAAAAGTCCCTCCGCTCCGGTCCCCCGAAACGTAAGGAACCCCCCACCGACAAAACGACCCTCCCTCCCAAACTCGACCTTCCAGAATCCGACCGCCCCGCCAAGAAGGCACGCCCAGACAATAGGTCTGGTAATAGCGATATTGCAGATGAGATGAATGGGCTGAGATTACCGGGGAAGAAAGCGGCGCCGGGGAAACATGTTACATCGTCATTGTTCTCGTCGAACCCGAAGCATCGGACAGATTTCGACGAGTTGGCGGAGCAAGCGGAAGCAGAGAAGGAAAAGGGGCCGGCAGCACCGACAAATGCGCCGTTGACGGGGCTGCAGGCTTCGTTTGCGGCGTTGGGGTTGTCGGAGAGGGTGGTGAGGGAATTAGGCAAGATGGAGCTGTCGCATCCGACGGCGATTCAGAAGAAGACGATCCCGTTGATGTTGGAGACGGAGGATGATGCATTTTTGCAGGCGCAGACGGGTTCAGGTAAGACGTTGGCGTATCTTCTGCCAATGGTGCACCGAGTGTTGGAGTTGAGTAAGACGAATCAGATTCACAGAGATTCGGGCATCTTTGGAATTGTGTTGACGCCGACAAGAGAATTGGCCAAGCAGACTCATACAGTTTTGACGCAGCTGCTGAGGGCAACACCGTGGTTAGTGGCGTCGGCGATTCTTGGTGGTGAGAAGAAGAAGTCGGAGAAGGAGCGGTTGAGGAAGGGTATTAATTTCCTGGTTGCTACACCCGGTCGTCTATCGGATCACTTGACCAACACTCAGGTCCTGAAGCTGTCGACAGTCCGGTGGCTTGTTCTCGATGAAGGTGATAGACTGATGGATATGGGCTTTGAGGAGGATGTCAAGAAGATTGTAGGCATGTTGAAGAAGGCTGAGGTTGCGTCCAAGACGTACAACAATGTACCTATGAATGTGTTGCCAAAGCGCCGTGTCACGATTCTCTGCTCGGCTACACTCAAGATGACGGTTCAGAGACTCGGTGAGATGTCATTAAATGATGCCGTTCACATTGTTGTCGCTCCTGAGGATCTCGATGCGGAGAGAGCAGAGCGTGAAGCCAAGAAGAAGAAGGAGGGGACCAAAGAAGAAGGACAAGAAGAAACTACCGTAGCCGATGGTGCCATCGACATGGAGGCCAAGGATGCTCAGAAAGAAGGTCATCTCATTGTCGGTGGCAAGACCTACATGGCTCCGGCACAATTGAAACAAACCTACCTCATTGTGCCCGCCAAACTTCGTCTGGTCACTCTATTGGCTTATCTCAAGAACATGTTTTCTCGCAGAGACTCCATTATGAAGGCCATTCTGTTCATATCTTGTGCTGACTCGGTCGATTTCCACTATGATCTTCTCAAGAAACCCTCAAGTCTTGCTCCGGGTGTTCCTGTCGAGGAAACCAAAACCAGCGAGACCGTTTCTCCGGCGGCTTACATCACTTCTGCTGCCAATCCTAACATTTCTCTTCACCGTCTTCACGGTTCTTTGGCACAAGCTACTCGTACGGCGACTCTGCAGTCTTTTGCCTTTTGCAAAGAGCCAGCTCTGCTCGTCACTACCGATGTTGCTGCTCGTGGTTTGGATATCCCGGACGTCGATCTTGTCATTGAATTGGACCCTGCCTTTTCTATCGAAGATCACATCCACCGTATCGGTCGTACTGCCCGTGCTGGTCGCGCCGGTCGCGCCACTCTGTTCCTGCAGCCCGGTTGTGAAGAGGGCTACGTCTCACTTCTCAAGGCCGGTGGTTCTCCACAGCCAATGCTCTACGACACCATTTTGCGTTCTGCCATGATGTTACCTTGGAAACTTCCGGTTGAGACCCATGCGACCATGTCGACTGAGAAGACTTCATACACCCGGCAAGCCGAGAACCTGCAACTGCATCTTGAGCAGCGCCTTCTCGACCCTGCCAACCGCGCTCAACTCGAATTCGGCCGCCAAGCCTTCAAATCTCACATTCGTGCCTATGCCACCCACGTCAAAGAGGAGCGTGTCTACTTTGACATCACCAATCTGCACTTGGGTCACATGGCCAAGGCCTTTGGTCTCCGTGATGCCCCTAGTGGCATTGGCGCCGGTATTGAACGCAAGGCTAGCAAGGCTGCCAGAGCCGCCAAGGCTGGCAGGACGGGTCCCAAGAGAGGTAGTGGCGCTGGTAGCGGCGTGGGGGCAAAGGTTGCGGCGATGGAGGCGGCAGGTGGGGAGGATGATGCGGAGGCTGAGGCGATGGCAGCAGCGAAGAGGATGCTGAGGATGAAGAGTAAGATGATGATGAACATGGCTAGTGAGTTTAACATCGGGTAAAGGATGAGGCTGAAAACGAGTGGCGATGATGAAAACGGTTAGCTTGATGGTAGGTGGCCAGTGGTAGCTGTCAAATCCAAGTCTACACTGCGTCAATCTGGAGCCTTTTGGCTGTTGGGCCATTCTATTGAGTTCTGGCATCGCTTTCGAGTTGTCATTTTTGGCAAGTATAACATGGACGTGACCATGGTCCCACCGGCCGTCTCCCGGATTTGGATGTTGCTGACTCATGGCAACTGCAAATTTTGACACTGTCGACTTTGACAGCTTTGGGTAATGACTTGGGATATTAAAAACTGATTGTGGGTTGGCGTTTGGGGTTTTCTTGATAAAATTTTCATATTTGGAGTTCTCTCCGCCTTGTTGGTTAATCCAAACATTATCTTTTCACGCAACATTTGACATCCACGTCGCACACCATCGTTATCTTCTGTCGATCGCTACTGTCGTACCAACCAATAATTCTTTGACCGTATACTAATCACCGTCATATTCATATTTTAATATTCGATACTCCAATTATTTATCATTATGATCCCGTGTGTCCCTCCTTCATCTCCAGTTCAGTCTTGCGACCAACCGGTCCACGACATCGACGACATTGGGATCCAACAACTGAATGAGCATCTGTCTCGTCTTGCCATTCCTGACATCAATGCTGTGGACAAAACTGACAAGCCACGAAAGCTGCCGGCTTCACCGGCTCTCACTACGAGTTCACACTCAGCGGGTAGGTCGACCGATGTTTGCGAAACTCTGAGACTAGAACCTCAGGATAATTCCAGAAGCAGTGCATATCTGCCTTCATTTTCACTTGGTCCCACCTTAATACCGACCAACCCAAATGATAATCAACAACAAGACCCGGAATATGTGGTTCCAGGAACAGCCATCAGAGATGATAATCAGTCTGTTATTACGACGGCTCCGCAGCAGCAAGTCTCGGGGCCGACTGCCACTTACCCAATTATTAATCCCAATAACCTCTCGGCACCTTCAACTGCTCGGACCGGCTCTGAATCCACATCTGCCACCCGGTCGATTGCACTAACGGTGCTGACTATGGAGAGCCAAACAATAAACAGACCCGTCCGTTACGGCGAAGAATGTTTTCGGGTTGGCGAGCATTTCTCACTAACCCTTGACCCCAGCCCAGCTTTTTGCGCCTACACTTATCACGCCGAAGACCAAGTCTTCACCAATGACCAAAATAGAGTGGTCTTTGAGTTTTCCCGCAATGATCCATGGACCTTCATTTGCTGCGTTCCCCGAGTGCCCATCCATCTCGTCAGGGTCCCACATCCCTACAAATACGTTCCGGGAGGTCATCTCCACTACGTCACTCGCCCGAACTCTGAAAACACGGGAATATGGACCAGCAGCCGCATCCTCCAACCCGATGTCCTGAAAAAGCAGGCTTTATCGAGCATGAAGTTGAGGACGGCAGGCGAGACGCGCTCGCAGGCAGTCTATGTCAAACGTATGTTGCGTCCCAAGTCCTTACAATCACGCGAGCGTTATTACAGAGCCCGATTCAGCTACGAGACGAACTACGAGGATCCTGGCTGGCAGGCGGTAGAGTTAAGTGAGCCCCGGAGGCTGATGCGCTGGTTCAAGAATGTTCCGACGGACCAGAAAACTTGGCTCACTCGGCGCACCAAGACCTTCCCTCAATGCATCGCCATTGAGGAGGCTGAAAGCTACCAGAACCGCCACGTCCTCTACGTGAACGCTGGGATTTGCGACTACGATACTGAGGAGTTCCTTGCCATGTTCCTCATCAAAGCCGGCGAGATGGAAAGAGACCTCCGTAGACCCTACGGCGATATCCTTTTCCCCAAAGACCCCAGAACTCCGCGGTCGTCCAAACCATCCGTCTCGACGTCAGGTGCCCAGCCGGCTACACCACCCATGTCGTTGACAGGATTCTATCAGCCGGAAATCAAGGCTCTCGTGTTCATCACCAGTCGGTTGAGTTTGAATGGGCCAAAACCACACCACTTGAAGAATTTGGTGCCGGGGTCGGATAGGGAAATTCTCCCAACATGCCCCAATCAAATATGTCCTTGTTCCAAGACCAGGTATTGGCATTTTATGTACTGAAGCGGGGAAATGTTGTGGATTATGGGTGTTATAGTACGATATGTTGAAGGATATACTATCTTCGGAAGCAGGCTGACATAACAGTTGCTAATAATGTCAGAATATAGACTAGAGCATTGAATTGAATATTTTTATGTACAACTCAAATATAATTACAAGATTCCAAGATAACAACCACTAAGAAAAAAAAGAAAAGGCATGACCGTGACCATCTCACCAGTCCTTAAACAACCCCGCATTCTCAATCTTGACACCTTTCATCTCGCCCTTAACCTTCAATAATCTCGTCTTATTCTCCTCTTTCTCATTCCACTCACTCTCAAAAGCCTCCAACACCTCCACAGCACCCTCCTCTACAATCACTGATATAGCATCAAAGCCACCGGCCCCGGGAACAACACCACCGTACACGCTATCCACCTTGGCCACCGCATCCAGCAACTTGGTCTGAGACTCCGGTTCCACAGGCATCCCCGTCAGCTTGGTCATTTCCCGAATAATCGCCCGGACATCCTTAACAGCCTGCGGCACCGCCTCCTTATCGCCCACCATCAATTTGGCCGCCAACGCATTATTCTTGGAATGCAAGTCATCCCACAGGGCCTTGGACCCCGCGGGATCCGCTTTGCGCCAGGCTAAAACCCCCTTGACCATTGACACTGTCTGCGTCCCGCACGCCACGTCAAACATCCGTAGTGCGACGCCTTTCGGAAGTGCTACGGCCTCGTGGTCAATCTCGGCATCCCATTGCGAGTCAACCTTTTTCTTCAGTGCTTTTCCGAACTCGGGGGCGGCCGGCTCCGGGAGTGATAAGAGAGTCTCGGGGGAGAACCGGCGGTACTTGCAACTGCCATAGACGGCTGCGGCAATGTCAAAGCCGGAGCCAATCTTGCCCTGTGCCGCACAATGGGCGGCTTGTGCAAGGTTGTGCAGTGTTCTTTGCGCGGAAGAATCCTGCAGAGGAAGAGAGAGGAAGTGGGCGAGGAGCGACCCGGTCAAAGAAGTGACTAAGGCGGCAGAGGAGCCGAGGCCGGTTTTGGCAGCTTGAGTGATGGGGATGCCAAATTTGGCGAAGCCGGATGACTGTTCAGCGGCTGACAGGTGCTGAGTGGAGTAGTAGTCATTGTCGGCGAGAATCTTGACGACGGTGAGACGGGGGAAAGCGGTGGTGGTGGAGGCAGCGATGTACGTGAGGGCGTAGGTCAAAGCGGTCTCGATGAAAGGATTACGGGAGAGGCCGGCGTGGGGGCTAAGTAATATTACTGTTAGTGGGCAAGGCGACAGATGATGAGGGATCATGAGTGGGTAGACTTACTCGGAGACTTGGGTAACTTTGATGCCGCCGTCGTCAGCAGCCGGCGCAAACTGGAAGCGCCAGATCGCATCCTTGAACTGAGGGCTCTCGACGACGATTTCCTTGACGTCATCGGATTTGGAGGCTTCGGTCTTGGTTTCAGTGATGGCATTGATGCGCGCCGACAGTCCAAAGACTACGCCGGAGTAGTCGCGGTCGAGGACGAGATAGCCGCCGGTGAGGAGGACTTTACCAGGGGCTGAAACGGCAGTAGCGGACATGGCGAGAAGGGTAATGATGGTATCACAAACAAGAGGGAGGGGTTCCGTGAAGAGGTGAGATGGCGGGGCGCAAGTTGGCACGTGGTGGGTGATGTTCAAAATTAAGTGGAGTAGTGGGATTGACAAGGGTAGCTTGGAGGTGAGGGTTTAGCTTAATGAAGCAGAAGGTGGGAATACAAGTCATGATGCTGATGAAAAGATGGAGGAGGAATATATAACCATTATCCATATAAATGGGTCTATCATGTATCCATTGGCTCTACAAATAAATCACAAAAAGCTTTGTGAGGCAAGCACCTCAAAGACTCCTTCCCTTCACATGTTCTTTCTTATCACATCATCAACGGTAGATCACATCCTTAAACTAACAATTACCCAAATAGATGATGTATAGAATCAAACTAAACCTAACCCTGCCAATCGCACCCCAATTCATCATATTCCCCCTTATTGTCAGAAGCCAATTATTATATCAATGAACCCTCTATTACAATCACCGCCGACAAGAACTTGTAACTTAAAACGAACGATCTAGTTTGCAACAAGGTCCGATGGTGTCGTTGGTCATCACGTTTGTCTAACAGAAGCTTGAGTTGCTTGGACACAAAAGGTCGGCCCGTTCGAGTCCGCCTCGAATCAAATTTTGTCCTGTTCTACTACATCCGTGGATGTAGTAACATTTTGAATTTGTTTCTAGTCCCTCTTTGCAAGAGGGTTAGAGATGAGTCAAGAAGAAGATGCGTAATCTGGGAATCGAACCCAGGGCTAATCGAAATCACTACCAGATGGCAACGATTAATGTTACCACTACACCAATTACGCCGGTTGATATTAGTAGAACTACAAGTTGAACCTATGATACTCTGGCCGTGAGAATACCCAATTTGGATGCAACCCTTGTTATGCAGCCGTCAAAAAGTGGACCTTGCAGACTTTCGCAACTTCCGGTCGCAAACCATCCACCAACGATCACAGTAGGTAGATGGTAAATTTGGAACCACGCCCATGAAATCTTATCTCAACACCTTTATATCCTCCGTCGAATAATACCTAGCGACCTCAAATATCATACTTGAACTTATAACCAACACAAGTCACTTGTTTTCTTTGATCTAGCGAAAACCATTCACCAACATGACTATCACCATTCTCAAGCCCATGCCAGCGGGCGCCAAACCAAAAGCTACTGCCCCGCCACCCAAAAATATTGACGTCATGAGTGACTCCGACAACTCTGGCGGCGGCGCCCATCTTGACACCGCCATGGCAGATGCCTCCAATTATGAAGACTACATTGTGACACCCGGCCAAATCATCACTGAAGACCCCAAGTACATGAGGTACGCCTAGCAGTCCAGGTCGAAAGGGTTCTATACTAACCAGCCACCCCACTACAGAGGCCACGGCACCTACGTCCACCCCGGCGCCACAGAAATCATCTCCTCCGTCGCCGGCATCGTCCAGCGCACCAACAAACTCGTTTCCGTCCAACCTCTCCGCGCCCGCTACACCCCCGAAATCGGCGACCTCGTCGTCGGCCGCATTGTCGAAGTGCACGCCAAACGCTGGCGCGTCGATGTTGGCTCCTCCCAACTTGCCGTCCTAGCCATCTCCGCTATCAACCTTCCCGGTGGCATCTTGCGGAAACGTACTGAGACGGACGAGTTGCAGATTCGGTCGTTTTTTGCAGAGGGAGATCTTCTGGTGGCGGAGGTGCAGATGTTGCATTCGGATGGGGCGGCGTCTTTGCATACGCGGTCGTTAAAGTATGGGAAATTAAGAAATGGGGTTTTCTTGTCGTTGACGGGGGTGGGAGGTGGCGGGGGTGTGGTGAGGTCGAAGAGACAGGTGTGGACGATGGAGGCGGAGAATAGCGCGGGGAAGATTGATGTTGTTTTGGGTGTCAATGGGTATATTTGGATCAACAAGCACAGTGATGTTGGGGCTGACCCCACAGCGACGGATCAGACGGGGTTCAACCGGAATGACGAGGGGAACCAGACGGTTTATTCAAGTCAGAATGACCCGATCGATGTGGTGACGATGAGGGAGATTATCCGGATTCGCACAGTGGTGTTGGCTCTGGTAGAGAACGGGTTGAGAGTTGATGAGGACTCGGTGACGCAGGGTTATGAGTATGCGGTGGAGATGGGCAAGGAGACGGATGATGATGATTTGTATCTGGGTGGTGAGAGGGGGAAGCGATTGGCGGCGGCTTTGTTGGGGAAGTAAAATGAACTGCTGTTGATATGGATTTGACCCTGATATGATACCAAAAGCAAGTTAATAGACTATTTACGTGAATCTTGTAAAAAAAAAACATCAAAAGATGTCTTCGTCACATGCTTGATTACTGCAAGACTGTAACCCTAAACACTAACTTCATGCTATCAGTGAACGACAGCCGGCCGATACCCGACACCTCGATCTTCTCATATTTCCACGCGATCAATCCTAACTCTACAATCTCCAACCTTACCAATACGCATCAGCAACTCACACACCGTACATCCACCACACATTATTGTTGAAATTTAGGATAAATTCTTGACGGACGGAATCAATCGTGTATTTCCCCCGGCTCTCCGCTCTCTTGATTAAACTCATGGCCCCGCGCCGAACCTGTCTGTATCGTGGTTGGGGAACAGTGCACACAAGATCCCTGCAGTGTAGGATCTGAGTGGCATGGTCATGACAAGGGAAACTGCTATAAACAAGAGAAGGACCCGTACATGTTTGTGGTACCTTCCTGTTGTTTTTAATCATTGATTGAATCTTGGCTTTTTTTTTAGTGGAACGAAAATTGTTACATCTTGACATCTAGGTATAATATCTTACGTGTTACAAGAAAAACGCCATTAACCCAATATTGTCGAGATTCCGATATCTCGCTCCTCATCTCTTAAACCATTGCTCGCCATCACCAGTATCTATCACTGCCATCAAACCCTCACCATGGCTCCCCCTCCTCCCACCGATGTTCCTACGGAAATCCCCTCTTACCAACATGCAGCCCTATCTTCCATCCCAGACACCGTCTCCTCCATCCGCGCCGCCTACAACACCCTCAAAACCCGCCCTGTCGCCTTCCGCATCACCCAACTCCGCAAGCTCTACTGGGCCTTTTCCGACTACATCCCCCTCCTCATAGCCGCCCTCGCCGCCGACCTCGGCAAATCCGCCTTCGAATCACACATGTCCGAGTTCGACATGGTCAAAAACCTCATGCTCAACATGCTCAAGAACATCAATGAGTATACGGCCGATGAGAAGGTACCGGATCTGCCGGTGGCCGCGTTGCCGATGACAGTGCGGGTTCGCAAGGAGCCGTTGGGCGTGGCGTTGATTATTTCGCCGTATAATTTCCCGGTGCAATTGTCATTGGCACCGGTGATTGCGGCGATTGCGGCGGGGTGTGCGTTTGTGTTGAAGCCGTCGGAAGCGTCGCCGGCTACGTCAGCGGTGCTGGCGCATATGATTGTGACTAGGTTGGATAGAGATGTGTACACTGTTGTCAATGGTGAGCGCGATGTCGCAGCGGCTCTTATGGAGGAGCGCTGGGACAAGATCTTTTATACTGGTGGCGGTGTGGTGGCCAAGATCATTAGCAAGAAGGCGGCAGAAAATTTAACTCCGGTTTCTTTGGAGCTCGGTGGCTTGAACCCGGCATTCATCACTCCATCAGCGGATGTTCGGTTAGCAGCGAGAAGACTCATATGGGGCAAGGTGTTGAACTGCGGTCAAGTCTGTCTGTCACAGAACTATGCCTTGGTACAGAAGGAGCTGGTAAATGCCTTTATCAATGCCCTCAAAGATGAGTACACCCGAATGTTCCCAGACGGCGCGGAAGCTAGCCCAGACTACTCTCGGATTATCAACGAGGCCCACTTCAAACGGATCACCGGGTACCTTGACGAAACCAAGGGAACCGTCGTCATGGGCGGCAAGACGAACCCGAAGACCAAGTTCATTGAGCCTACGGTTGTCGTTGTGGACAACGAAGATGATGTGCTCATCCAAAACGAGACTTTCGGTCCCGTATGGTCTATCTTGCCCGTTGACGACACCGACCAGGCCATTGCCATCGCCAACCGCGTCTGCTCAACACCTCTAGGCCTGTACCCCTTCGGCAATGCCTCCGAATGTGAAAAGAGTAAGTCCCCTCAATCGTATCCGCTCCAGAAAGTATCATAATTAGCTAACACATTGCAGTTCTTTCTCACATCACCTCCGGCGGTGCCACCGTCAACGACAGCTTCATGCACGGCTCTCTTGACCCTATCCCCTTTGGCGGTGTCGGAACCTCGGGCCACGGCGCCTCGCACGGACGCCCAGGCTTTGACGCCTTCACGCACCGCCGCTCCGTTGTCATCAATCCCAACTGGTCAGACTCGCTTCTGCGCGTCCGGTACATGCCGTATGACTGGTCATTGTTGAAGCGATTGCAGTGGGTGGCGCCGAAGGCTAATTTTAACCGGGAGGGACGGGACATTAAGGGGCTGGGGTACTGGTTGAAGTTTGTGGTGACGTTGGGGGGGAAGTCGACGTTGAGTGTGGTGTCGAGGTGGGTGGGGGTTTTGGCAGTAGCGGCGGGGAGTAGCAAGGAGAAGGTTGCGGCCTGGGTTTCCAAAGCTTTGGGGGAATGAGGGAAGGCTTGAGTTATATATGTGTATAATTTGTAAGATGCTTGGGAAATATTGAAGAAATGTAATGTTTAGAAGCAGAAAATTATGTTATTGGCTTTTTTATACAAAACTGGAGATATGGCATCATCTCCAAAGAAACAAGAAACAAATACGTAATTCTACAAAGATATTACACGGAGCAGTCAAGTCTGATATCCCCGGATACCATCCTCAACCCTCCAGACATGATTATACACAAGCCCTCACACTCCCCTTCGGCTTCTTCTGCCCCATTCTTCCCCATCCTTGACAATCAATACATTCTCCCCTTGTTCATCTCGCCCCTGCCAACGTCTTCTGCTGCTGCCCCGTCCCCACCACCGAATCCACCTTCAACTCCATAGCCTGGCCAATCGCCGAAGGGGAAATGCCCGAAATCTCAGTCAAATGTTTATCGAGTTTCTGAGCGCCGTCGACGAGCAGGTTCTTTTCGCTCTTTTCTTGGTCGATGCGCAGGGCCGCTTCGCGCTCGGCGGCCAGCTTGGCGCGGCGTTCTTTGGTGAGGTTCCAGTATTTGGGCCACTTGGGATTGCTGATCCATTTGTGGTGGCGGGTGTCGAGGGGGACGTCTTCGAAGGTGTCCTTGGGGTCCTGTGGGGAAACCGTTAGTGGGGAAACAAATAAGGACGAAAATTGTTGAGAACGAACCTTGGCTTCGGCAATCAGCTTGTCAATTTGGTCAGATAGGTACCGCTTGTTCTGCGCCTGGTGAGAGAAGGCTTCGCAGCTCATCTTGATCAGGTGGGTCTGGGGGTTGTACCGGGGGCCCGCCAGTTTGGCCATCTTGCTCTGCTGCACGGGAGTCAACCCGAGATCCTGGACGGAAAACTCAACGACAACCTTGCTTTGCGCAGGGTGTTCTTCACCGAGATATGTGGTGTAGCGGAAGCGGAGGACCTCTTCTGCCGTCGGGGGCTTGAAGGGCTTGGCGTACCCTGTGTGCGTTTGTTAGAGATGACACAGGAGCTGAAATGCAGATATATGACTTACTGGCCAGCAACGGCATTTCCCAGGCCATGACGCGCATGTACTCTCTCTCCTCACGAATCTCCTGCAATTTGGCATGCGCTAACGGCGAAATATCATTCTCCTCAAACTTGTCACCCTCCACATCATGCGTCACCGTTTCCGGATCATCCGCATCAAACCAATAACTCCGCTGCGTCGGCTTCGGCTCATTATCCGGCGCTGGATTCTCCATAATCCGATCCCCCAACCTACCCAAAGTCTGCGTCACCTCCTGCAAATCCTCCTCCGTCAACGCCCCTTCCCCCTCCATAAACACCCCCCGCAACTTCTCGGACCACCGCGCCACCGTCTCCTCGGCAGTCACGTTCTTGTTCACGACGTAGTCATCGACGGGCTCGGTGAGCGAGCGCTTCTTGGCGGGCGGATCGTCGGCAGGGCGTACGGCGGTGGTGGTGAGGGGGCGGCTGGCGGTGGTGGTGAGGAGGGACCGGATGGGGGCCAGGCGGACCAGGTGGCGCAGGGTGCGGGTGGGGGCGGCCATAATTCTTTTTGTCTGGTTTAGCGGAATTGGATTTGTCGTCTTTGCGCGGGGTTCCCGGGCCGGGTGCAGTAGTGTCACGGTTCGGCGGGAAAAGTTCAGATGGCGATAGCGGGGGTTTGATTGGTTGGATTGATGCGCAAGGTTGAAAGTGGGGCAGCGAGTGCTTATCGATAGGGAGCTGGGGTTTTTGAAACCTGGAGTTGGTGTATAACCCTGATGAACTAAGTGTTGTGTTCTGAAATGAGATGATATTCTCTACATATTTACATGATAAGTAACCTACAGATACCCTTTTCTCTTTGAGCTATTTGACGCCACATCTAGTATATCAATTGACTCTTAGTCTACATTCGCCTCTCGATATCACAAACACAAAAACCCCTCTCTTCCCACAATGACCCTCCCATCAGCACCCCCTTCATACACCCCCCCAACCCACCCCCGCCACTGCTTCGTCACTGTCGGCGCCACCGTCACCTTCACCCCCCTCCTCGACGCCCTTAAAGCCCCCACCTTCCTCAACTCCCTCCTGACCCTCGGCTTCACCCACCTCACCATCCAATGCGGCCGGGACCTCGACGCCCTCAGTCGCTGGATAGCTGACAATATTAATACTGAGTTGCTAGAAGTGGAGTGCTTTGATTTGAAAGATTCATTGATGGGGAATATGGCGTTGTGTCGCAAGAAGGCGGGAAGAGAATTAGGCATCGTCTTGTCACATGCGGGTGAGTCTATTCGAGCTATAGAGTGTCCCAGTTACTGACACACCCTAGGGACCGGGTCCGTTCTGGATGCCATGGCGGCAAATGCGCCCATTGTCGTCATTCCCAACGAAGCCCTCCTCGACAACCACCAACTCGAACTTGCCAAAATGGTCGAGTCCCGAAAATACGGCGTAGCCGGATCCCTCTCGTAAGTTCTTTGGCTTAACCTCTTGGCACAAACACACTAACTGTGCCTAGAACACTGATCAATGACATAGAAAAGGCCCATGTCCTCTATGAATCCCGACAAGCAGCCAACAAAGCCGCCTCCATATCGTCATCAGCCTCCGGTCCGTCATTCTGGGACCTTGTTCATACCACAGCCTCTCTCCCGCGACAAAAGAAAGAATCCGACTCTGTAATGATTGAGGGATAGATAAAAAGTTCATCAAATTCATATCTCATTTACATAGAAGAAACGCTTAATACTAATTCACAACCATCACCCAGTACCAACCAAAAAAACCTCAAATCTTAATCTCCCACACCTTGACCGCCGCATCCGCCCCTGTAGAAATAGCCTTCCTACCCCCTTCAACCCATGAAACGCCATGGACACCATCTTTGTGCGCCTTCTCCGCCTTAACTCTGGCCCCAGGCTTCTCCAGTGACCACAAGAAAATATTGGTATCCAGACCACCACTAACAGCATGAGACCCAGTCTCATTCCACGTAATGCTCATGACACGTGCCGTGTGCGCCGACCACCGGTCCGTAGCAACCGCCCAGTCACCGCCAACCTTGTATACGATAATCTTGCCCGCCGAATTCCCCGTAGCCAACAGCAAGCCATCCTTGGAAAACGACAGCACGGAAACCGGTGAGGTGGACCGGGTGAGCTCCGTCTCCTTGGTCAACGAAGAGCCCGAAGCGCTGTAAACATTTACCTTGTTCCCCTCGCCACTAACAACAACCGTCTTGCCAAAGGCCGCAATGGCCGAAGGGGTAAACGACAATTTCTGCTCGCCAACCAACTGGTCATCCTTGTAAACAACGACGGCCTCAGAAGCAAGCGCAACATAGATCGTATCGTCTTCCGTGATAGCAACACCCGCCGGCTGTCCCGCCAACTCAGCCACCGTAGCACCAAAGGAACCAGTGCCCTCATCGATGCTCCGAAGGGTATCATCCCAGCCAATGGACACCGTCTTGCCGCCAGCCGCGGAGAATCCGGCAACCCTGTTGGTGTGCCCGGCGCCCTCGACAACCTTCGCCTCACCAGTCTTGAGGTTCCAGGCGCAAACGCGGCCCTCAAAGGATCCAGTCCAGGCGGAGGTACCGACAGAGGAACCAGCCGAGATCCCCGTGACGCTCTTGTTGTGGCCCTGGACAACCTTGACTGGAGCATCCTTATCGGCATGCAGGTAGGTCAAATCGCCATTCGAGTTCAAGGAGATAATCAACCCGTCCGTCCGGCCATGGGGGAGCACAACGCCAACTTGGTGCACTTTCTCCGGCCCCAACTGCCAAGCCTTGATCTGCGTTCCTGCCTCGACATCCCAGAGTCTAACCGACTGGTCCGCCGACGCTGTGACAATCTGCTTGCTATTCTCCGCCCACGCCAACGCAAAGACACTCCCCGTATGACCCCTCTCCCCAAAAGTCTTAACATGCTCCCCCGTCTTCCCATCATAAACCTGAATCAGCTTATCCGCCCCCACACTAACCAACTTCTCTCCATCCGGCGAGAACCCCGTGGCAAAAACGAACCCCTTGTGCAGATTGTCTGCCTTGCTGTTAAACTTGAACGGGGCCCCGTACATAAAGCACAGAGAGCCATCATCGGAAACAGTGGCAGCACGCAGGGGACGCTGCTGGCGGACGGAGACCGAGTTGATGGGCTTGGAGTGGCCGATGACCTCGCCAATTGAGTTGCCCGAGTCAGCAGTTATGCAGTGGCCGAAGCGTTCGCGGCCGTCGCCGACGGCAATGAGCCGCTGGGAGTCACCGTCCCAGGCGATGTCGTTTATGCGGCCAGAGATGATGGAGTATTCACCTGGTGAAGAGAAAAAAGTCTAGTTAGAAAGATGGTCCTAGAGTCGAGAGAGGCGGGAAGGGGAGGAACGGACCCTTGGTGTTCTCGGCACCGATGGAATCCCAGACGCGCACTTTGCCGGATACATCACCAGAGGCAATGTAGAAGCCACTCGGCGAGAATCTCGCCACTGTCGTCGTCGCAGTGTGCCCGACATACTGCTTGCAATCAGCCGGGTTATCAATAGACCGGACAAAGATACTCTTGCCAGACTACGGATATAATATTGTTAGTTCCTGGCGCAAAGAGGATGGGGACGAACACTAAGTTAACGATAGCCAAAAGACGAAACAAACTTACAGCATAGGCAATTCTCTCTCCCTTCTTGTCAACCGACAACTGAGTCGGCAAACCTCTCTCAGCAACTGGCGTCGCCGCCAGAATCCTCTCCAAAGTAATCGACATAGTGACCGTATCTCAAAACAAATTCAATTCAGGTATCACGGGGTAGTTGGCATCAGGTACTGTATGTATCGCTCACTGGTATAGATGCAACGAACGCTTCAAGATGAAAAGAAAAAAGAAAAAAGAAAAATCCAATTGCACGGTCAAGTCCTCCTAGAAGACTTTTTAAAAACACCAACAGCAAACAAAATAATATCTTTATTTCCAAGCCAGAAGAGGGGAGAAAAAGAAGCTTCCAATGTCTAAATAAATACCTCCAGAAGGCTCCCTCGAGCACAATGCACGGCATCATCAACATTATGCGGCTATGTTCCAGCCAGGCCAGGGTCCAGGTATGTAGTAAGCTCCCCTGAGTTAAGGGAGCTACCACCTTTGGATAAGACATTACCTCAAATGTGGGGTCTCTATCAATGTCCCACCATATACAGCTCCAAGCTATATATGTACCGATGTGAGGCCAATGAAGGTTCGAGACGCTAACGGAGCTGTGTTAGTTTCTAGATTCGGAAAAACGGCCCAACATTCACTTGATTGAGCAATTGGAAACAACGGATAATGTGCGTGGTAGACGCCAGTAGCTGGCATTATTCATATTAAACGGCAATGTACCAAAACAAACGCCCACCTCCCATCCAACGACCAGCGCCGGACATCCGAGGTCCCGCAATGACGGAAAACTCTAGATAAACAACAAGAAACCAGCCCTCCTCCTTTTGTGAAAAGCCAAAGAATCCCATGACCTCCCAAGATAACACTGAAACAAAGAAAAGAAACCAATGATTCAAACGCATAAACAAGCAAAACAACAAAAATAAATATAATAAATCCATCCCACAAAGAAACTGTAGACGTCCCACAAACGGGCACCACTCTTAGAAAAAATCAATGCTGTCACATTTTATCAGTGACTCCGAAAGGAATACAGACAAATTAGTGGAAAAAACAACAAACCAAGTATACCCAGAGATAATCTTACGAAACAAAAGCAAAAATAAACAAGAAACAGAGCAAGCAAATCCACGTTTCCTGATAAATCCCAATACATGAAGCGGCCGTTAAAAAAAATAGTGTACCCCCAGAATGAGGACTACGTGTTGGAGCATCGATAATCTGGCGCTGAACATTCCTAGTTCGAGACACCACGGATAACCTTTGCCGGGTTCCCAGTAGCAATCGTCATGGGCGGAACATTCCGCGACACGACACTACCAGCACCAACAGTGCTACCCTTGCCAATAATGACACCACCCAGAATAGTGACGTTCCCACCAATGTAGCAGTCCGCCTCGATAGTGATGGGCTTGGCAGTACTCAGAGCCTGGTTGGCACCCAGACGCTTCTTGGGATCCGAAGACATGTCGTCCGTGTAAAACTTGACATCAGGCCCAATGATGCAGTTGTCGCCAATCTTGATTGGTGCAGCGTCGCGGAACTTGGCATTTTCCTGGATGGAAACATTCTGACCAATGGTTACGTTGTAACCATACTGGCAGGTGAATGGCGCCTCAACAAAGACATTGTCAGATGTCCGGTTGGACTGCATGTTGGTGCCATTCACCGCAGACTGGAGAATCTCCCGGAACAGCCGGTGGCATTCCTGAGGGGAGACACCATTGTGCGGCAAAGACATGTTGTTGAATCTCCAGCAAGCCTCAGCGGTCCTTCTCCGCTCTTCGCGCAGCTCGGGGTCATTGGCAAAGAAGGGACGCCCGGAAAGCATCTCTTCCTTAGCCGTCAGTGCTCTCCCTGGAGCAGGGAACTGATCCAAAGCCATCTGCGCCATCTGTGACACCTGAGCCGTGACAATCGGACTGTTAGACCGGGTGGGGTTCAGAATGTTGATCTGGGGCAGAGTGTTTGCCGAAGAGTGGGAAGGCTCGTGTTGAGGCCCTGGGTTGCTACGCGGCACATCATGTAAGCTTGATACTCGGGAGTAGTGAGGGTCGAGCGGGCGATCTGAAAAGCTAGTGGGCGCGGGACCCGGCTGGGCACTGATTGGCGTAGGGAAGACGTTGCCGCCACCAGGGTAAGCGGATATCGCGGTAAGTTTAGATTCGGGGCTAGCAACCGAGGCACTAGCAAGCGTCGAAGCAGTCGCTCTGTCGTCATCAGTGAGAATGGGACGACCCTGAGGAGTGTCGATACGAAGAGGCTGTCCACGGTAATGGTGTGAATCTCTCTTGGGGCCAGGAGCAGCAGCAGTCGTCGGATACGGTGGGTGCACATAAGCACTGGTCATAATGGGATTCATGTACACGGCATCCTTGGGCTCGAGGATTGCGGGAGCCTTGCTTTCCGATTTGGGCCACATAGGCCCCCGCTGAGGCTGGTAACCCGCGCACAGAAATCCGCCTTTGATGCAGTTTGAGCCTATATTGTGAATTTTGTCAGTCATATGTCCGAACTTGACAAACAAAAAAACAAAACAAAACAAAATGCTTCTCCGATCATGAGCAGCTAGTGGTATGTTGCGCCAAAATGCCATGTTTGGTGGTCCAAGTGATGCGGTTTCAGATCCCCCCCCCCCCCCCCCCCCCCCCGTCTGTCGATATCGGAAACGGCCGAAGATAAGACTGTTTTCTTCTCGTACACGACATCCACACAAAAAGGCATGTAGCGCCGAAGGAACCGGATGATGGCAAGACGATACAGGCGCACCGGCTCGCCACCGGTACCACGACCAAGGGATCCATCGCGGAGCGCAGGGCCAGGGACGAACGGCATGACACAACCATGAGGATTTCCTCCCACCAACACATACACTCAGACAATACAAAGACTTACATTCGGGCTTCTGTTCGTCACATTTCTTCTTCCGTCTGCGGCAAGTCAGGCAGCCAGTCTTGGTTCGGTTGCTGAAATTCCGCTTGCGCTTCTTCTGGTCCGCCGGCATTGCAGCCTCCCGTCTCGAGCCGTCCGGTGTGAACGGATACACGGCTGATCTCTCATCGCCATCAGGACTCGTTTGCATATAATCGCTCTGCTCGCTACCAGTCGCGCGCCTCGACGCATCGACATCTTCCGCCGAAGTCTGCTGTTGCTGCTGAGACTGCTGTGGTTGCTGTTGCTGTTGCTGCGAGACACCCGCCTGTGATTGCGGTTGGCTCTCGCGGGACTGGTAGCGCCAAGATTCGGCAGCGTACTCGCGCTGAGGAGTGTTGTAGGCCTCTCTGGCGAGCGCGGGGATATTCTGGGCGGCAGCAGCGGCGATCTCAGAGGCGGGAGAGTGGGCAGCCTGGACACTCTGTGACATTGGCGGGGGCAACTCTCGGCGACCTTCGGGAGAATTGGAACGCTTGCGCTTGTGGGTGCCCTCAACTACCTCAGGGTAGCTGATGGGCTGGTAGGCACGGTCTGCAGGGGCATCCCAGGTTTCGCGTCTGGGTTCGGGCGCTTGCGCTTGCGAATGAGAGAGCGGAGGTGATTGTTGCTGCTGCTGCTGCTGCTGAGATCTCGGGACATCGGATTGCTGTTGGCGAGAAGCAGAAGATCGGTCGTCGTTTGCAGAAGAGAGGATGGCGGCAGGCTCTGGTTGCTTGGGAGAGTTCCCATTGAGGGTTGTGAATGTGGACATTTTTTCCCCGGCCTTTTTTTTTTGTGCGGGTTCTCTTGCTCAAATTGTCGAGTGTGCTTTTGCTGGGGGAAAGTGAATACGTCACTTGCGCACAGGCAAAAGCGACTGGCAAGAGAAAAGAAGCTACCTCTTAATGGAAAAGAGGCGCCTGTCGGAGTTGTCACAAACACAAAATTGCGACAGGTGATTATGTTTGTTCTTGCCCGGCGGCTTTGGTGGCGAAAGGGGGGGAGAGAAAGGCAAGAAACGGCGAACTTGCGTATGTGATTGTTAAAAAAGTGAAAAGGCACACAACGGGTAGCCAAAGGGATTGAAAGAGACGATACACAAGCAGATTGGTTTCGATGATGACCAAGTCGGGCCGACACAAGCGACACAGAAAAGAGATTCGAACTACAAAAGTTGGGCGTTTTGTGATACTTGTGACCGTCAGTCGCTATTATTGATGTTGAGGAGACCTAGTCGTTGGTGATGGCACAGGATGCATCAATCTGCCTTTCTTTCTTTTGTTCACTACCTGTAACAGGGCGGTGATGTAATGCAGTGACAAACAAGCGTGGCGCAAACTAAGGGAAGATTGGCAGTTGCGGACCGGGTTAGGAAACTGCTGTCAAAAAAGCTAAGATGAATAACGACAAAGAGAGAAGGAAGGAAAAGATTGTTTGACTCGATGTACTCAGGAGATGAGTAAGGAAGGAAAGAAAAGAACTTGAAGGTGTATCTTTTTCTTTTTCGCTAATTGGGACTGAGACAATGACTTGAAAGAACGCCGTCAGTCACAAAGAGCAAAACCAAAAAATGAAAAAAAAAAAAAAAAGGGTCCAGTCGTTGTAACTAGCGAGCTGCGGTAAAGAGCCAGGGTGTTAATGGCGGAAACGGCGGGAAGAGTATGTATATCAGTGGCTGGCTAGGCGTGTGTGCGTGTGCGTGTATTCTGGGGTGGAATGTACATATATAGTGAGCGAATGTGTTTTAGACGAGAAGAGAAAAAGGCTTGTAGATAGTTGGAATTGTAGTAGTGTTTCAAGAATCTTAAAAGGTATCTTCTATAAAACTATTTTCTCGATTGGGCATATGGGGCCGAGGACATAGAGAAATGAAAGAACAATGACAGACGACGAAATAAGACCAAAAAATGACGAGGCGATGTGTGCGTCTATTCGCTTCTTATAAAGCAGCGACAACAAAATGGGCACACAGGCCGGACGGCATAATAACGAGGACAAGGCCACGGCAGGAACTGAAAAGAAGGAAGAAAAAGCGAGAGAAAGAAGAGAGATTAGATGAAAAGCTAACTGGCCGTAAGCTGGGCTCGTGAGCCGGGGTGGAAGAATCACAAGTCGGAGGAGGGAGGGGGTGTGGGTTGAGGAATCGAGGCAAGGCGAAAGAGACAGAGAGAGGGTGTACTAAGGACCATGGTATATTTTTATATACATTTAAAGAGCACATAGCGTGAGAGGGGCGGAAGCGCGCCTGTTGAGTTTGAATGGGGAACCGGTGGTTTCGCAACAGGGTTGATAATCATACGCAGGGCAAAATATAGAAAGAAAAAAGAGCCGACGGAGAGGAGAGGAGGAAGAACTGGAAGACAAATGTGGATGAATAGAGCATGAAACGTGAAATTGGCGATGGCTATCACCTTTTTTTTGCATCTTTTCTGGCATCAGAAGAATGTATGTGTATATGTCTGCTGAATTGGACGTCATCACTATAATGGCTTGAATAATATACATTTACATGGTTTAAGCGATTAGTTTTACGTCAGTGTCATTATCGTTGCCGTCAAGAGTATTTCTACCGGCAAGCACGGAGACAACTTCGGACATAGTGGCATAAAGGTGAAAGTGACTTTACTAAGCGTGTATGCAAAGATATGCAAGTGTGGTTCAGTTGGAGATACCGGGCGAGTGGGCAGGCAGGCAGACAAATTATTTTGTTGCAAACATCTGCCCCAAAGCCGGTGATTGTGGATTGGCACATACTGTCAGTAACAACATTTACAAATAAAGCGAGCAAAAGTACATCTGCCGAAGTATTTACATCCAAATTTTGTACAGCGCATCCAAATCACAATCAGATGATCCTCGATGATACGCAAGAGCAACTCTTGATGATTCTTTGCAACCGCTTCTTAGACAATTATTCGACTCGAGAAAATTACGCTTTAGTATTTATTATGATTATTCATATAGTATCAAGCAGTAATAACTTCTATTATTGACTGAAAGAGTGATTCGCTGTTTTGTTGACAGGATATAAACGACAGGCAACTCAACCCCGCTAAATGTTTGGATAACGACTACTGGCAACTAAAAAAGTAGCGACGAGTAAGAATTGGCGGATTTAGCGACCATGTGTGAATTAGGGTTGCGATGCGTGATGGGACAAGGCTTGTAATTCGGAATTCCAACCCACCAGATTAAGTCATTGATAACTATCTTTTTCTAAAGCTCGCGAGTATGTAAATAAGATAGAATGCCAGCCGAGAAACGGTGCATATAAGAGTACGGCACAGAATATGGGGAGGAGCATGTGCCCTACTATACGAATCAGCAGAGGCGGAGATGAGGGGCGAAACTACCCTAATCATTTCTGACTGGCTCGTTCGGTGCAAATCCCAAGTCCACTTACGACTGCGGGCCCCTCCATCACGCACTCCATCTGCCGAAACTCAGTAATGGTCGTTTTTTTGGTGTTGTCTCTGTTCGTACCTATAATTATTGTATCTACGTCTCAGAATCAGCTGAAGCCGTTGATATCCCATTCAACAACACTGTCCAACTGAAGCCTCATCTGGCCGGCAGCCTCCCTCTTCCTCTAATCCCCTCCCTCATCCGCCTAAACTCCCGATCCCGAATGCCAACTCGCATTTCTAGCCGAGAATCTAAAGGGGGACGGGGACGTGCGGAACTCTCGGAACGTGTTTATTTATAGCAACATCGAGAACCGTGAAAGAAAAAAAAAGTGACCTGTACCTCACTCGCTTTGGCATTTTTCCTACGTGATGTATCCGCGAGTCATCAGTCTGCAAATAGATCGTGATAATTCCCACCTAACCGGTCAAGAAACAGGCCCAATGTTAACATCAATGTGACAGTAGCAAGCTGAGAAGCCTGTCTGATCGTCCTTGAACTTTTCTTCTTTTTTTGTTCTTCTCTCAGCAGTGATAAATGATAATCTAGTAATCACACATAAAAATAAACACAAATTTGTAGCATTGACCACTCACACCTACACAATCATCGCTACAACCCACCACTTGCCTTTTCTAAACGTAAAAGAAAATACGTCCGCCCACGCTTGCAGCGAGAAGCCGACGATTACTTGACGCGCGATTAACCCGTGGTTTTTTGTTTTCTTTTTTTGTCTCATTTATGGCATCATTAGATATTTAGACGCATATCTATCTTCATTTTCTCTTTGTTTCGACTACAAAGTCCCAGCTGAAACCATAAAGTTGATCTTATATAGTGTTGCCCTTCCCAAGCCTTCAAGTTATTCTCCGTCTCCGCCGGAGCACCAGGAAGTTCCTACGGCTCACTCACGCTTCATAGAAGACGGGAAAAAATATGTAACAAAGATGGAGACTCTCGGTCTATCTTGCCAGCTTAGTCAGACGCCCTCTACCCACGGTGTTACAATTATCAAGAAAGGTTTATTCGAATATGTAGATAACACCTATATAACTCGCCAGGCCTTGTCTAAGCCGCCAGGTACTTATATATTTACGATCACCATCACCTCTTCCTCTTTACCAAAATCAGAAATAGAGCCTCTCTTACCCCGAAACCTGTAAAGTGGCCCACTGGGCAAGAAAAATCCGCATCTACACACTGTGGCATCTCTAAGCGATTCAAAATATCCATATGTTGATATATGCATATATACCAAGCAGTTGCCTGCCAGAGCACCAACTTCTTTATCAAGCTCACCAAATTATGTCCCTTGACAAAGCAAACCTTACATTTGTCAATGCAGACTTCCAGCTTTGGCCCGAGTCCAGATGTAACCCCATCCTTTTTTCTGTAAAAAAAACAGGAAAGTTGCCTGCCGCGGTTTTGCGGGACGCGCGGGTGGCGGTAATTTCTTAGCTTTTTTTCAGTGAGGCGGCGTGGGTGTGTTAGTGGCGTGTGATGGGTTAATTCAGAGGGTTTATGTTTTTTTTTTTTTTTTTTTTTTTTTTTTTTTTTTAGTGATCGAAAAAAAGACCATTATTTGAAGTGAAGTGTTTATGTTGTAAACATGTGGTGGTTATTTATATTGACGACAGGTCCAAAGAGAAGATATCACGTCATTCTGTATTAACTCTTCTAAGTAACAGAGATTTATCTTGCCTTTTTTCTTTTCTTTTCTTGTCCCGGTGGATGTGACAAATAGTTACCCTTTTCGTTATGTAAATCAAGACATGGCCATCTCGGGAATGTAAGAGAAGCCCTGGCCAGGTCAAGTCCTTTGCCATCGCTTGTAGCAGCCAAGCCATCACTTTAATTCCAACCAAGATATTGTTCGCCGACTATGTGTCTATTTTTTTTTTTTTTTAAAAAAAATCCATCTTTATCTATCTAGATATACTCTTTGTGTTATCAAAAAGAAAAAAAAAAATAGAAGATAAACACTTGCAATCCGTCTCTCGTTATTCCCTCGCATTGTCGTATTCACACCCTCTTAACCCGAATTGAATTACCACTGCCCGTGGCACCGAACCGGCGGCAAAACTAAGAGAGAAAAAAAAAATCAAATAAAACGAGCCACCGAGCCCTCTGGTACCAATGTCAATGCCCACAAACCACTGCCGCTGCCAAGTTTGCTGCGTCAGATCAGTAACTCTATCTTGCTGGCACAGGCAATCAGCAATCAACTGCACTGGCCATCAGGGGACTTCTTCTTGCCGTAACATAATTGTTTACGTCGTAATAAGCCATGGCAGACTGGATAAATGATTGATGATGTGTACATGTACATATATATATAGATCTTCTTGTCAAGAAACTTGCTCATATGGATTGTTTGATTGTTTGCTCTATGGTTAAATAACTAGGGTTCAGGATTGTCTGTCAGGCGCGGCGGCAATGGGCGGCTAGGAATCACTATCACATGCTGAACGGAATTGATGACTAATTCTGAGAAGATCTGTTAATCATTTGGAATGGGATTGACAGGAATGATGATTCCGGATTGCCTTGCAGCGTCAGCCGGGAGTAGTCGCCGTTTGCGTATACGTGTATGTCAGGCGGACACCGTCTGTGTAGGGCAAAGCATCATGAACTAACAGGACACTGACTAGTACCTCGCCAAGCCGTATAGCCATTCATATAGATGTATTTACTAAATATGTAGCTAACAACGACCAAAGACATCAATTCCCGCTTCCCCTTCCCTTCCCCTTCACACGCACTGACAACTCTCAATCCTTTTGCTCAAGAAACTCCGACAGAAATTGACATCACCGCCTGGCCTGTCTACAGTACGTATATATATATATATATATCTAGCCGATCCTTTAAAGACACACCCCTCTAATGATAACCATCCTGAGTCTTCTACACATTTTGGCGGCTGGCGGTCAAGTCGAGGTGAATGCACAAAGGGGCTCCTTGGCGATGTGTCTTCTCTCTCATTTCTCTTTTTTATTGCTGTTTTTGGAGGTTCGAGCATTGGCTTTGTTCATCGTATAGCGTGGTGTGAATCAAACGACCAAGTGATTTTTTTTAGCTGTCGGTAAAATGTCCGACTCGTATGTTTCCTCGTTTTGGTGGGAAATGACCTGAATACTCAACTTTTTTTATAGTCCGGCAAGATATATAAATACGTGTGGCTATTCGGAAGGTTTTTTTTCTTTTTCACATCAAGAGGCTTAGACTGCTTAAACTTTCTGGGCGGCATCTAGACTCGACATCAAAACGATCATCATCGTCAAAGCTACGGCAAATATTACGAAGACAACTTTCGTCATCCGGCAAAGTCAACCAATCCATCATTTTTTCCATTTTCCTTGATGCCGCTTTTCAGAAATGGTCCAAAATCGAAAGGCTCGTATGTGTTTTTTATTTTTATTTTTACTGATGATGATGATGATGATGATGATGATGATTAGGGACAGAAGTTTTATTTAGGTCTTCAATCCATTTTATGCGGTGCCCTGTGGGTGGCGGCGGCGCTTGTCGTATATCTCGGAAACATGGCAAAATATTTAGGCAACGTCCTTGAAGCTTATGCCCGTCTTACAGACCCCCCCCCCCCCCCCCCCCTTAGTGATCCGGCCTAACGTCTTCCAGAAGCACTTGAACTGGAACTTGCCCCTCCCCCCTATAACTCACTATAATGAACCATGAATACAGGATACAGCATCCGCGCGGCTGTCCGTTTAAACGCAAACCCCCGATTGCTTACCAAGCCCATAACTCCGTCACAAGAATTATACTGATTCCTACCAGACTAAAGAAATATTTAAATAGGTAATCCAAGCTTCTCCCACATTCCGCCCAGCACCATACCTAAACAAGTATCTTTTTCGAAGGCATTGGGTGTGAATTAACAAAAGGAAAGTTATGTTTCGTCTGTCCGTCCCATCAGGCCCCGGCCAATTCGAAATGTACATAAATATTTACATGCAGCACCTGATGAATTCCTCAAGTGAAATCCTGTCAGAAACTCTGCCAAGAGTGCCGGCGACGGAAATGAGCATAGCCGACTTTTGTCTAGGTGTCAAGTTTGCGATTGGCCGGTTTACTTTTTACTTTGTGAGAAAGGATCAGACCAGGGACCCAAGTCTATATTTTCTGTCCGTGGGAAAAAGGTGGACGGGCTTCGGACTAGTTTCTATGTCAATGGGTTTTGACATTAGAGGCAACAAGCAACATGTCGTCAGTCTGACTTCTTGTTGATATCTATTGCTATTGCCCATCAGATTCAAGATCCTTTTGATAATGGTCAGCGTTCTTAACATGATCTGATCAATCATCAATTGTGGTTTATGCATCAATGCCTGCCCGCCGGCATCTGCCAGATCTGACTATGCATATTTATCAATCAAGTCTCCCCCAAAGCTACCCCTAACCCTTTTCATCGGACTCTTCTCACCCCCCGAGACTCCATCTCCCACCCGTCAAATCCGCCAACCGAGAAGAGGAAGAAGCCTAAATGGCAAGCAAATCAGGACATAAGCGTAGAGTGGGCAAGGTGGGAAGATGAATGAATTTCTTGGAATCAGTATAATTTTTTTTTGTTTTGATCTAGAAGTTTACATTAAATTCAGTACCATTTTTTTATTTATTTATTTTTCTTGTAAAAAGTGGGTTTGCTGGGAAGAGCTCGGCGGTGGAATTATGGGTTAAATGCGAAGGAAGAAGCGATGCGCTTGTTGGGATGCCGTCGGTCCGCAACGTTGGTAAATATCCAAATGTTCATATAAGTTCAGAAAGAGTGTGACGTTTACTTTTTATCAAAAGATATCATTCATTCTGGCAAGCATTACGAATGTCTCTGATAAAATCGCATAGTCATAGTAAAAATTTTTTGTCCTGACACTGTTGTGGATGATAATTGAAATTTGAAACTTCCAACATGCAGTTACCAATTGGCAATATTCAAAGCAATTGATGCCTAGAGTTGGCGTATTATCGTTGAGGGTGACCAAAGGAGTTGATTCTTAATTCCTCGGGCGTTGGACGGGGCCGTCCCAAGATGAGGATGACACCATAGTTACCGGTGATTTCTTTTTCTTGACACAATAATTACAACTGTACCCCTGTCCTTTTTTCTATTTTTTACACAGAGACTGAATTTGAGGAAGCAACCGGATGCATAATCTCCGATATCACTCACGGATCCTGTGATGGTGGCTATTATGTAGATATGTCAAAATTGGCATGCAGCAGGTTTTCTTTATTATTTAACTTCTACACAAGATGCCGAGACTGTGGCCTTCGAAAGGATTCTACATGGCTGGCTGAAAATGTGCCACGGTGATGTCGTCTTTTGATGATACAATGTTCCTGAATGGATTCAATTTCTATTTCTGGCTGTGACCAGGCTGGTCGTCACATTTGCTGTCAAGTATTTCATAAACCCTAACACTCGCTTACTGTAATTATTGACTGCATCCTAACATCCGATGTTCCGATCACCAGCTATTCAAGCTGTGATAATTTCAAATGATGTACAAAGTGACCCACACCATCACCAATTATCTGGAACCTTTGCTCCTGCTTTCACAATTATGAGACTTCTTGCTCCTAATTCAGTCGCAGCACCTGCGTATAAACCACCATGATGTCACCAAAAACTTACCCAACGTACAGCAAACACATCTTCAGATTGCCTCCCTCATTGGCTCGAATGCGATCACAATTCCACCAATGGGTCGTGACGACAGACAACTTGCCCAAGATGCCAATCCCTCGATAACATCCCCATCACAAAACACCCAGACGAAAATTAATCTCACTCAATTCAATTCATCCGTCCTAATATCACAAACTCAAACTTTAAAATCATGAACCCTTTCCTTTCCTTTCGTCGTGAATCTTTGCCAAACCCCCTGTTAACCTAAATCACAAATATACCCCAACCCAACCAATAAAATTTCACCAATTCCTGTAAGCGCCCATCTAAGCGCCGCTGCAAAACCCTAACCACTGACAAAAAAACAACCCATTCATTGTACTACACGAACCAAACTTCATCCTAAGATCCCAAGTGACACACGCAATGCACACAATGCACCCAGCGTTGCGGGCGCCTATTTGAAGATTCTATTTCGAGAGCAATTGTCAGGCGCAACGCATGGTTAGGAACGACAAGTGGATGTATGTGATGGTGACAAGTCAGTAGCGGGGTACATAGGTAGGATAGAAAGACCTTTCTTTATCTCAAGGTAGGATGGAAGGGAAATAAGAAAATTCGGTAGCCGCTGGGTATGTATGTAGGTGGGTGACAGATGATGCAAGTCATTGGTCTATGTTTAGCATCAAGGTTGGCAGTTGGAGACTGTACGGGATTCCGGGGACCGGGGAGGGGTGTGGTAATAGACGGTGGAGAGGGGAGGAGAGGAGAAGGGAGGAGAGGAGAGGGGAGGGGAGAGGGGCCGATTCCAGATGGGCGGTTAAACAACGGGGATGTTTCTATTTAAATTGAGTTGTTGAGAACAGATCTGGTCATGTTGAACTGGCACATGGTTCTATCTTTGGTATATTGGTGTGTTGGAAGTATATAGACGTTGACGTACCAGGGCACTACTAAGTAGAATTCAAATATAGATCAAGTGTAAATATCCTCGAGAATTTCGAGTTCATTGGTAACTTTGATATCACACATTGTCAAATCCTATCCCGTGAATACTATCAAGGAAACCGTGAAATGTTTTATTTAGACTCTGGGTGGCCTCGTTACACCCACCACCGGCGGTTAACTGTCGTCTCATTTGCTATTCTTGGGTCCCACTTCTCCCGATACCTCCACGGAGACGTCCATATCCCGTCAAATCCCCTCGCAAGGTACCTTTTGATAGCGTCCACAATCCTCGGCACAACCCCACCTCAACCTTTCCATATACCAGCGGCCAAAAAAAGAAACCAAAGCTATCTAAACACCCAAATAACACCATTATCCACTCCCCCATTCCCACCTCTATCACCCTCAACCCAATAAACCCCTCCACGAACCCCGCGGCTAAACGAACTGGTCCCATTGCCAGCGCAAGAAAGGCACCGTGATGGACGGTGATGACTATTTTTATCTTTGTGCAATGTAACGGATGCAGAACGTCAGATGAATAAGGGAATACTTTGAGAACATCACGTCCCATATCTTGATATAATGAGCAGGAAAGGATGGCCGGGCGGTGTGTCCGGAGTGCCGATGTCAATGGGATGATAGATAAGGGGATGAGGAGATTGCGGAAGTGGATTAGGAGCAGAGTTTTGATTCAGTGATGAGGCTGGAGGGAGTCTATGACAGTGGCGGTTAGAAGATGTGACTCAATGTTGGTGACGAAGACTCAAGGTTAGATATGCCAAGGGGATAGATAATCTTGGCCACGTATGTAAGTATACTATTCTCGGACATGAAGATTGTGACGAGAGTAGTTGTGATGTGACTGATGCCCATCAAGTACAATGACCATCAATAGCTCACTTACAGTGACATAAACAAGTTTCATCCAGAAAGAAACAAAAGACCATCAGGTCACTGATATACAATTATGCTCTACAAAACCCCCAAACGCCAAACCGATCACATCATAACTCAATATGCAAAACCCAACCAATCAAAACTCCTTACTTCTTCTGCCTCTTCGGACTCTTATCCATACTGGCACTGAGAACACTAGCACTACGCTTATGTCTCCCACCCTCACTTTCCTCCTTCTCTTCCTTGACTTCCACGTCTCCTTTCTCCTCCCTTCCGCTACTTTCACCCCCCTCACCCTCACCCTCACCCCCACCCTCACCCCCTTCTTTCTTTCCCTGCTCTTCTTCCTCTTCCTCTTCATGCTCCTCTCCCTTGTCGCCCTTTCCCTCCTCCTCAGCCGCCTCCTTCTCTAACCGTTCCTGCTCCGCCTTCTTAGCCATTTCAACCTTGAGCTCAGCATCAAGCTTGTCGCTGACCTTACGGGAATCCAGTAAGCCATTGACAGCGGCCAACAACTTCTCAAAGCCAGCAGAGACACCTGCAGTAGGCATAATAAGTCTCGGTGGAATATCCAACTCCAACAAAACATTCGTAATGCGTTGCTGCTGAGTGTGGGATTTGCTGGCGAATAACTTGTTGGTCTTCTCTGTTCTGAAGGAAGGTCCCGACGTCAACCGATCGTGATAGGAAACACCGTAGACGGCCATTTCTGTATCTGAAAGCTTGCGGCGTTCCTGGAGAGGATGAGCGCCCTTCTTGGCGGCAGCAGTGGGAGTATGGAAATTGACAGAATCCCGGCGGTTGTGACCAGACGTGACAATAGGTGGCACGGCCGGTGCCGTCGGGGCAGGCGTAGTGGAGGATGACACACTTTCCCTTCTCTTGTGAGGGGCCGTCTCGATTGTAGGTGTAGCAGCTGCCGAAGAAGTAGCAGTACCAGTAGCGGCCGCAGCAGCAGCAGCAGCGCCTTCCAGCACAATAGATTTCCGCCTCTTCGACTTGTCCTGGGCGTGCAGTGTTTGCAAGAGGTTCTGAAGACCGATACTGGTTCTGATGCTGCTGATGTCATGGGTGTCGGCTTTGGGGTAATCCAACCGCTGATACAGTTCTCTGCGTTCTTCGTTGAACTTTTGGTTGCGCGCAAGCACCCTCTTGATCTCAATGAGCAGAAGCTCCTCTTCCTTGGTTTCCTCGTGAGATTTAGAAAGTGAGGCAGTAGCAAAGTCTTTCCGCAAGCGTTCAGAGACAGGGTTGTAGTTGGTGAGAGTTTCGTAGAGTGACATCTCGGACACCGTCATGTATTCTGGTGGCTTCTGAACTTCCATCAATTTCGCTTGTATTGAATAAAAGCGCGCCTTCATGTCTTCCATTGTGCGGGTTGTCGTTGTCGGTGTAGATTCGTCGCCGTCTGGCGTTGTTGGAATGTAGTCGTAGCGATCCCACATAATTGGCCATCTCAAATCGTAGTCTGCCGCCAACTGAAACAAATAGTCCGTCTCGTCCCTCGACCAGTCGTTACTCTGCAGATACGCATGGTATTGTTCGTCCGTGTAATGCGGCAGTTCCACCTTGACATTGTACTTTGAGAACGCAGACTCCTCTGGCTGCCCCATTAGCACTTCCTGTCCATCTGGCCCCAGAGACATTGTGTCCTTCCTCCGCCAATGTCTCAGAATTAGACTTGCATCATCTCGAGATGAGTTCATAAATGGTCTTTGCTCCCATTTTGCCACAGGCTTCTTCATCGCAAACCGCTTCTTCTTAAACGCCAATTGCTGCTGTACAATCGCAATTGGTGTATCTCCACCCAAGCTCTGCACTTCACGGGCCAAACCCTTCAGACTTTGCCGGTGACCAAAGGGCTTTCCCTTCTTGACGGGCCGTGGCGCCGCCGGGTCCTCGGCTGGAAGCTCCAGAACATCACGGAGGTCTGAAGCCGCCATGCTTGGGAGATTTTTTGTTATTGAACTATGGCTCGACTTGTCGGTAATTAGGAGTTGATCGATGGGTGTTTTTGGCGAGGCTACGCGATTGCGCAAGGCTGGGCGCAACTTTTTTTTCTCGGTCGGTCGGGTTTGATTGATCGTGGGCGAAATTGATCGCAAAACGTGAAAATGGAAATTTTCAAAAAAAAAAAAAAAAAAAAACTATAATAAAGACATACAATGCGAAAATCAGATGACATGAGATGGTCTGATGAAAAACAAGATGTTGCTTGAACTGATTGATGATGATGAGAGCGTGACTGGATTCCCACTTTGATTGGCGATTGCAAGGAAGATGCCACTGCAAAGAAAAAGTACGACAACAATTTAGTGGAGCATGTCATTAAAGTTGCAGCCAAAGACCCTGGCCTAGACTAACATAGACCCTAGATAGAGGGCTGCCTTAGCACGTGACTACTTTTCCTTGAACGTGGCAGCTTTAGCGATCAGTTGCAGGGTAGCCGAGTCGGACGCACGATAGCTGTTACGAAGTGGAAGCATTCCATCTTTTCCATACCCGTCTACCCCTCGACAACGACCTCGACGACCCCGCCATCGAGTGTATTGACAGATTTACAATTCTGAATTGGCTGCTATACTACCAATTGGCCCTGACGATTCAACGATTTGCTTGCTGACTACTTGTTTGTCGCTTGCAATTCCCCTGTTACGAGACCTCCGACAGCTACCGAATATCTCCTGTACGACTTCCAACGTTTGGTTCATACAATAACGATGAAAGCCTGGCTTCCTCTGCTAGCTCTAAGCTCCGTTGCTCAGGCGCTGTACTTTTACATTGACGGCACTGGTCCCAAGTGCTTCATTGAGGAGCTTCCCAAGGACACTTTGGTGGTTGGTCACTACGTGGCCGAGGAGTACGACGAGAACAGACGGACTTGGGACAGCCACAGCGGCATTTCCATTTACATTTCCGTTGATGTACGTGAACACATTGGGGTTTGTGAGTCGGAGAAGTGGACTTCTTCTGGTCTCGAGATTCGCCCTCACCCGACTCTTACAACCCTGAATTCTATCCCATGACATGTGATGCTAACACCCACCAGGAAACCTTTGACAATGACCACCGCGTCGTCTCCCAGCGCGGTGCCAACAAGGGAAAATTTACCTTCACCGCTGCGGACGCTGGCGATCACAAACTCTGCTTCACCCCCTCGTCGACCTCTGGCCGCTCCGGCTGGATCAACGCCAAGGACCCCAACGGCGGCATCCGCCTCTACCTCGATATGACCTCTGGCGAGACGTCTGAGATTGACGGCAATGACAAGACCAAGCTGGACGACATTGCCTCGCGGGTGCGCGATTTGAACAACCGGTTGCGCGAGGTGCGGAGGGAGCAGGTGTTCCAGAGAGAGCGGGAGGCGGAGTTTAGAGATCAGTCGGAGACTACGAATTCTCGGGTGGTGAGATGGATTATTATTCAGTTGTTTGTTTTGGCGGGGACTTGCACGTGGCAGTTGTCGCATCTGCGGTCGTTCTTTATCAAGCAGAAGCTGACCTAGGTGGGGGGGGTTTGATATATGAGGGAGGGTTGTTGAGGGGACTTGTAGAACTGGAAAGTCGAGAGTTGTAGATTGGGAGATGTGGTATCTGTCTACTGACATAACTCACTGGATATGACGCTAGTGGATGGTTGATGTGTGTTTTGTATTGTATGGATTACGAGTTTAGATGTCACAATGTGTCACGAGGAATAAGAGACTACTTGTATTGTTTGAGCCCAATTTTACTTTCTGGTCTGTCTTGTGAATGGATATTGCTTTTTATAGTTGCCTGGTGTATTAAGGTATTATCACGTGCTTTAGGACTAATACAATGAATATTATGGGCTTTTTCGAGTACCTATTTACTTTGACTAATAGCCAAGACAACATTTACATTCATTTTGTCATTATTTTGGGCTGCAAACATCTGCCTACCGGTAAGCTGTAGGCTGAGTATGTGGAGTTCCAAATCTTCTTTGCTAGGCGAGGCGGCCGGGTGACTAAAAGATATCAAAAGGTGTTTTGCAGTTGGAGATGGCGTAACATGGATGGTGAATTGTTCAACGTGGGCAACATAGGCGATGATATGGTGTGATGTTTCGGATGGATATGTCCTCGATTTGTTTATTGTATTGGTTTTTTCTTGTTTATGGGGTTTTGTTTTCTTTCTTTGAACTTCAACTGCCGAGATGGAGAGATAGGAAGACTGTGGCGATGGGAAGCAGCTGTCGGAGAAGAGATTTCAAATTGTGTGAGGGAAGATAAGTGCTGAGTGGGCTGTGTACAGAAGGTGTGTGTGGGAGAGGCAGTCATCTGAGGATAGATGATATGATGCAGAAAAAGACGGCGTGGGGTTCTCGTAAGACAATATCTCCTTGGTGTAAACATGGACGACCCACATTAAATATCTGGTGGTAAACAAGTTCAACAGGTAGTGGTCTTTGTCTGCAGGTTTATCAAGCTTGATATGATGCATTTCAAAGGAAAACAAGTGATAAGTAAATATATGGTTCATCATTATAAAACATTGATTTAGGCTAAAGTGAATAAATTCTTATTTGATATTTGGGTATATTAAATGATATGATCAGGTCAATGTATTATTTTTAGTTTTAATCGCAGAAACCAAATGGTAAATAAAATATTTTGGGTATTTTTTTTGGTAACAATGCGTAAACGCCTGTAAAATGACGGAAGGCTTGGTATCTGGTGACCGAGTAGAAGATACGGTGAGATAAGGCGAAACTAGAAGAAAAAATTAACCCTGACTGAAAAGGAAAAAAAAAAGCCCGAAATATTAACGAAACGAAAATAAAGATGATAAGCCCAGGAAGAAAAAACCTCGTGACGCCCAAGATGTGTGCGAAATCCAATATAGAACAAGGTAAAACAAAATGTACAAAAGATGTCGAGGTAACGGGGATTTTGTCACCGGGAGTATGAAAAAAAAAGCAAGTCATCAAGTCATTTCTTTTGGGCATGTTGTAAAGATCCAGAAGCCAATGTTCGCGGTTGATGCCTTTTTTTGGTGGGGCAATCTTTCCAGAATGCCTTGTTGTTGGATGTAGAGTTTTCCAACAAATTTTTGCCTAAGTCTGCTATTCCAAGCAGACAAGACAGACCATCACCAGATGAACGATTTTTGTTTGTTCCGTTATCGTAAGAGCCCGCACCAGCTACGATAAGATCTTTTCCCTTTTCCACAAGCCATTTCGTACTTCGGAAAAGAACAAAAGCAACGGAAACAGACCAACGGGCCACGGCCACCGGAAGTTAATAACAAGAAAAAAAGGTGTATCAATATATACAAAATCGGAGCCAGCCGGTTATGAGAACTCAAACTCTTCGAGGTCACGAGTCAAAATGGCCATTTGAGCCCGCTTGGCAGCTTCGGCGATGAGAGTAAAGTTGTTGAGGAAGGGCTCAGTGGAGGCTTGGGAAGTCGAAGAGACGGCAGCGGGGGGAGTAGAGGGTATCTGGTGGGCGGAGGCGGAGGAGACGCCGGAGTTGGTGTTGTAGGAATCCATGGTTTAGTTGGAGGTGTTGATGGGAGGATATCGTGAAGATGGAAGGATGGAAGGATGGAAGATTGTGTATGTTGTTGGAATATATAATGTATGTGATGAATTATAGGAGAGAAGAAGCAAAGGAGAGGTCAAGAGAAATATCACCAGTGAAAAAATAGGAGGAGACAGACCAGTATTTGTATTTAGAAAAGGTACAGTCGGAAGCAAGTAAAAAATGAATATATATAAAAATTAAAAAAAAGGGATTTATTATGTAACTAGTCCCGATTTGGAGTAATGGCTTTATTGACCTGAGGCGGTTTTGGGCATATAAACAAGTTGAAAGTCAAAAAAAAGTAAGGCCGGACTGGCGGACTGGAGCGTACGGGGGGGGGAGGGGGGGGAG